>JARYGA010047964.1:0-16322 GCA_030545235.1 Helianthus tuberosus
TAAACACATTCCTTAAATTGTAGCCATTTGTACAGTGTTTTTTTGTATCTAATCCGCATATATATCACCATTGCCCTTGATTTTCTTGACTGTATAACTCTTAAATATCAACATATACATGTGTGATTTAGTTTACGAAGATTTTTCAATGCCGAGAACCTCGATCAGAGAGTAAAAAAGGCGTAAGGTTCACATCGTTGTAAAATTAAAATGGGATATACCGGGCTAGTATTCGAGTTACAGGAACAAGGGCCAAACCAACCACCCAAGAATGGAATCGTCGAGCGAAAACACTTGAAAACCTCCTAGAAGCAGCTTTTCTTACCACCAGACCTTTCTCCATCAATTAGGAATCTGATGCTGTCACTAAACACATTCCTTAAATTGTAGCCATTTGTTGAGTGATTTTGTTTTTGGTATCTAATCCGCATATATATCACCATTGCCCTTGATTTTCTTGATTGTATATCTCTTAAATGTCAACAAATACACGTGTGATTTAGTTTACGAAGATTTTTCAATGCCGAGAACCTCGATCAGAGAGTAAAAAAGGCGTAAGGTTCACAATGGTACAAGATTAAAATGGGATATACCGGGCTAGGATTCGTGTTACAGGAACAAGGGCCAAACCAACCACCCAAGAATAGAATCGTCGAGCGAAAACACTTGACAACCTCCTAGAAGCAGCTTTTCTTGCCACCAGATCTTTCTCCATCAATTAGGAATCTGATGCCGTCACTAAACACATTCCTTAAATTGTAGCCAATTGTTGAGTGTTTTTTTTTGGTGTCTAATTCGCATATATATCACCATTGCCCTTGATTTTCTTGATTGTATATCTCTTAAATGTCAACATATACACGTCTGATTTAGTTTACGAAGATTTTTCAATGCCGAGAACCTCGATCAGAGAGTAAAAAAGGCGTAAGGTTCACAATGGTGTAAGATTAAAAATGGGATATACCGGGCTAGGTTTCGAGTTACAGGAACAAGGGCCAAAACAACCACCCAAGAATGGAATCGTCGAGCGAAAACACTTGACAACCTCCTAGAAGCAGCTTTTCTTGCCACCAGACCTTTTTCCATCAATTAGGAATCTGATGCCGTCACTAAACACATTCCTTAAATTGTAGTCATTTGTTGAGTGTTTTTTTTGGTGTCTAATACGCATATATATTACCATTGCCCTTGATTTTCTTGACTGTATATCTCTTAAATATCAACATATACACGTGCGATTTAGTTTACCAAGATTTTTCAATGCCGAGAACCTCGATCAGAGAGTATAAAAGGCGTATGGTTCACAATGGTGTAAGATTAAAATGGGATATACCAGGCTAGGAAACGAGTTACAGGAATAAGGGTCAAACCAACCACACAAGAATGGAATCGTCGAGCGAAAACACTTGACAACCTCCTAGAAGCAGCTTTGCTTGCCACCAGACATTTCTCCATCAATTATTAATCTGATGCCGTCACTAAACACATTCCTTAAATTGTAGCCATTTGTTGAGTGTTTTTTTTTTTGTGTCTAATCCGCATATATATCACCATTGCCCTTGATTTTCTTGACTGTATATCTCTTAAATGTCAACATATACACGTGTGATTTAGTTTACGAAGATTTTTCAAAGCCGAGAACCTCGATCAGAGAGTAAAAAAGGCGTAAGGTTCACAATGGTGTAAGATTAAAATGGGATATACCGGGCTAGGAAACGAGTTACAGGAACAAGGGGCAAACCAACCACCCAAGAATGGAATCGTCGAGCGAAAAACACTTGACAACCTCCTAGAAGCAGCTTTTCTTGCCACCAGACCTTTCTCCATCAATTAGGAACCTGATGCCGTCACTAAACACATTCCTTAAATTGTAGCCATTTGTACAGTGTTTTTTTGTATCTAATCCGCATATATATCACCATTGCCCTTGATTTTCTTGACTGTATAACTCTTAAATATCAACATATACATGTGTGATTTAGTTTACGAAGATTTTTCAATGCCGAGAACCTCGATCAGAGAGTAAAAAAGGCGTAAGGTTCACATCGTTGTAAAATTAAAATGGGATATACCGGGCTAGTATTCGAGTTACAGGAACAAGGGCCAAACCAACCACCCAAGAATGGAATCGTCGAGCGAAAACACTTGAAAAACCTCCTAGAAGCAGCTTTTCTTACCACCAGACCTTTCTCCATCAATTAGGAATCTGATGCTGTCACTAAACACATTCCTTAAATTGTAGCCATTTGTTGAGTGATTTTGTTTTTGGTATCTAATCCGCATATATATCACCATTGCCCTTGATTTTCTTGATTGTATATCTCTTAAATGTCAACAAATACACGTGTGATTTAGTTTACGAAGATTTTTCAATGCCGAGAACCTCGATCAGAGAGTATAAAAGGCGTATGGTTCACAATGGTGTAAGATTAAAATGGGATATACCAGGCTAGGAAACGAGTTACAGGAATAAGGGTCAAACCAACCACACAAGAATGGAATCGTCGAGCGAAAACACTTGACAACCTCCTAGAAGCAGCTTTGCTTGCCACCAGACATTTCTCCATCAATTATTAATCTGATGCCGTCACTAAACACATTCCTTAAATTGTAGCCATTTGTTGAGTGTTTTTTTTTTTTGGTGTCTAATCCGCATATATATCACCATTGCCCTTGATTTTCTTGACTGTATATCTCTTAAATGTCAACATATACACGTGTGATTTAGTTTACGAAGATTTTTCAATGCCGAGAACCTCGATTAGAGAGTAAAAAAGGCGTAAGGTTCACAATGGTGTAAGATTAAAATGGGGATATACCGGGCTAGGATTCGAGTTACAGGAACAAGGGCCTAACCAACCACCCAAGAATGGAATCGTCGAGCGAAAACACTTGACAACCTCCTAGAAGCAGCTTTTCTTGCCACCAGACCTTTCTCCATCAATTATGAATCTGATGCCGTCACTAAACACATTCCTTAAATTGTAGCCATTTGTTGAGTGTTTTTTTGGTGGCTAATACGGATATATATCACCATTGCCCTTGATTTTCTTAACTGTAAATCTCTTAAATATCAACATATACACGTGTGATTTAGTTTACGAAGATTTTTCAATGCCGAGAACCTCGATCAGAGAGTAAAAAAGGCGTAAGGTTCACAATGGTGTAAAATTAAAATGGGATATACCGGGCTAGGAAACGTGTTAAAGGAACAAGGGCCAAACCAACCACCCAAGAATGGAATCGTCGAGCGAAAACACTTGACAACCTCCTAGAAGCAGCTTTTCTTGCCACCAGACCTTTCTCCATCAATTATGAATCTGATGCCGTCACTAAACACATTCCTTAAATTGTAGCCATTTGTTGAGTTTTTTTTTTGGTGTCTAATCCGCATATATATCACCATTGCCCTTGATTTTCTTGACTGTAAATCTCTTAAATATCAACATATTCACGTGTGATTTAGGTTTACGAAGATTTTTCAATGCCGAGAACCTCGATCAGAGAGTAAAAAAGGTGTAAGGTTCACAATGGTGTAAGATTAAAATGGGATATCCGAGCTAGGATTCGAGTTACAGGAACAAGGGCCAAACCAACCACCCAAGAATCGAATCATCGAGCGAAAACACTTGACAACCTCCTAGAAGCAGCTTTTCTTGCCACCAGACCTTTCTCCATCAATTAGGAACCTGATGCCGTCACTAAACACATTCCTTAAATTGTAGCCATTTGTATAGTGTTTTTTTGTATCTAATCCGCATATATATCACCATTGCCCTTGATTTTCTTGACTGTATAACTCTTAAATATCAACATATACATGTGTGATTTAGTTTACGAAGATTTTTCAATGCCGAGAACCTCGATCAGAGAGTAAAAAAGGCGTAAGGTTCACATCGATGTAAAATTAAAATGGGATATACCGGGCTAGTATTCGAGTTACAGGAACAAGGGCCAAACCAACCACCCAAGAATGGAATCGTCGAGCGAAAACACTTGAAAACCTCCTAGAAGCAGCTTTTCTTACCACCAGACCTTTCTCCATCAATTAGGAATCTGATGCTGTCACTAAACACATTCCTTAAATTGTAGCCATTTGTTGAGTGATTTTGTTTTTGGTATCTAATCCGCATATATATCACCATTGCCCTTGATTTTCTTGATTGTATATCTCTTAAATGTCAACAAATACACGTGTGATTTAGTTTACGAAGATTTTTCAATGCCGAGAACCTCGATCAGAGAGTAAAAAAGGCGTAAGGTTCACAATGGTACAAGATTAAAATGGGATATACCGGGCTAGGATTCGTGTTACAGGAACAAGGGCCAAACCAACCACCCAAGAATAGAATCGTCGAGCGAAAACACTTGACAACCTCCTAGAAGCAGCTTTTCTTGCCACCTGATCTTTCTCCATCAATTAGGAATCTGATGCCGTCACTAAACACATTCCTTAAATTGTAGCCATTTGTTGAGTGTTTTTTTTGTGTGTCTAATCCGCATATATATCACCATTGCCCTTGATTTTCTTGACTGTATATCTCTTAAATATCAACAAATCCACGTGTGATTAGGTTTACGAAGATTTTTCAATGCCGAGAACCTCGATCAGAGAGTAAAAAAGACGTAAGGTTCACAATGGTGTAAGATTAAAATGGGATATCCGAGCTAGGATTCGAGTTACAGGAACAAGGGCCAAACCAACCACCCAAGAATCGAATCGTCGAGCGAAAACACTTGACAACCTCCTAGAAGCAGCTTTTCTTGCCACCAGACCTTTCTCCATCAATTAGGAATCTGATGCCGTCACTAAACACATTCCTTAAATTGTAGCCATTTGTACAGTGTTTTTTTTTTGTATCTAATCCGCATATATATCACCATTGCCCTTGATTTTCTTGACTGTATAACACTTAAATATCAACATATACATGTGTGATTTAGTTTACGAAGATTTTTCAATGCCGAGAACCTCGATCAGAGATTAAAAAAGGCGTAAGGTTCACAACGCTGTAAAATTAAAATGGGATATACCGGGCTAGGATTCGAGTTACAGGAACAAGGGCCAAACCAACCACCCAAGAATCGAATCGTCGAGCGAAAACACTTGAAAACCTCCTAGAAGCAGCTTTTCTTACCACCAGACCTTTCTCCATCAATTAGGAATCTGATGCTGTCACTAAACACATTCCTTAAATTGTAGCCATTTGTTGAGTGATTTTGTTTTTGGTATCTAATCCGCATATATATCACCATTGCCCTTGATTTTCTTGATTGTATATCTCTTAAATGTCAACATATACACGTGTGATTTAGTTTACGAAGATTTTTCAATGCCGAGAACCTCGATCAGAGAGTAAAAAAGGCGTAAGGTTCACAATGGTATAAGATTAAAATGGGATATACCGGGCTAGGATTCGTGTTACAGGAACAAGGGCCAAACCAACCACCCAAGAATGGAATCGTCGAGCGAAAACACTTGACAACCTCCTAGAAGCAGCTTTTCTTGCCACCAGATCTTTCTCCATCAATTAGGAATCTGATGCCGTTACTAAACACATTCCTTAAATTGTAGCCATTTGTTGAGTGTTTTTTTTGGTGTCTAATCCGCATATATATCACCATTGCCCATTATTTTCTTGACTGTATATCTCTTAAATATCAACATATACACGCGTGATTTTGTTTACGAAGATTTTTCAATGCCGAGAACCTCCATCAGAGAGTAAAAAACGCGTAAGGTTCACAATGGTGTAAAATTAAAATGGGATATACCAGGCTAGGATTCGAGTTACAGGAACAAGGGGCAAACCAACCACCCAAGAATGGAATCGTCGAGCGAAAACACTTGACAACCTCCTAGAAGCAGCTTTTCTTGCCACCAGATCTTTCTCCATCAATTAGGAATCTGATGCCTTCGCTAAACACATTCCTTAAATTGTAGCCATTTGTTGAGTGTTTTTTTTGTTGTCTAATCCGCATATATATCACCATTGTCCTTGATTTTCTTGACTGTATATCTCTTAAATGTCAACATGCACACGTGTGATTTAGTTTACGAAGATTTTTCAAAGCCGAGAACCTCGATCAGAGAGTAAAAAAGGCGTAAGGTTCACAATGGTGTAAGATTAAAATGGGATATACCGGGCTAGGATTCGTGTTATAGGAACAAGGGCCAAACCAACCACCCGAGAATGGAATCGTCGAGCGAAAACACTTGACAACCTCCTAGAAGCAGCTTTTCTTGCCACCAGATCTTTCTCCATCAATTAGGAATCTGATGCCGTCACTAAACACATTCCTTAAATTGTAGCCATTTGTTGATTGTTTTTTTTGGTGTCTAATCCGCATATATATCACCATTGCCCATGATTTTCTTGACTGTATATCTCTTAAATATCAACATATACACGTGTGATATAGTTTACGAAGATTTTTCAATGCCGAGAACCTCGATCAGAGAGTAAAAAACGCGTAAGGTTCACAATGGTGTAAAATTAAAATGGGATATACCAGGCTAGGATTCGAGTTACAGGAACAAGGGCCAAACCAACCATCCAAGAATGGAATCGTCGAGCGAAAACACTTGACAACCTCCTAGAAGCAGCTTTTCTTGCCACCAAATCTTTCTCCATCAATTAGGAATCTGATGCCATCGCTCAACACATTCCTTAAATTGTAGCCATTTGTTGAGTGTTTTTTTTTTGATGTCTAATCCGCATATATATCACCATTGTCCTTGATTTTCTTGACTGTATATCTCTTAAATGTCAACATGCACACGTGTGATTTAGTTTATGAAGATTTTTCAAAGCCGAGAACCTCGATCAGAGAGTAAGGTTGGCGTAAGGTTCACAATGGTGTAAGATTAAAATGGGATATACCGGGCAAGGATTCATGTTAAAGGAACAAGGGCCAAACCAACCACCGAAGAATGGAATCGTCGAGCGAAAACACTTGACAACCTCCTAGAAGCAGCTTTTCTTGCCACCAGATCTTTCTCCATCAATTAGGAATCTGATGCCGTCACTAAACACATTCCTTAAATTGTAGCCATTTGTTGAGTGTTTTTTTTTGGTGTCTAATCCGCATATATATCACCATTGCCCATGATTTTCTTGACTGTATATCTCTTAAATATCAACATATACACGTGTGATATAGTTTACGAAGATTTTTCAATGCCGAGAACCTCGATCAGAGAGTAAAAAACGCGTAAGGTTCACAATGGTGTAAAATTAAAATGGAATATACCAGGCTAGGATTCGAGTTACAGGAACAAGGGCCAAACCAACCACCCAAGAATGGAATCGTCGAGCGAAAACACTTGACAACCTCCTAGAAGCAGCTTTTCTTGCCACCAGATCTTTCTCCATCAATTAGGAATCTGATGCCATCGATAAACACATTCCTTAAATTGTAGCCATTTGTTGAGTGATTTTTTTGGTGTCTAATCCGCATATATATCACCATTGTCCTTGATTTTCTTGACTTTATATCTCTTAAATGTCAACATGCACACGTGTGATTTAGTTTACGAAGATTTTTCAAAGCCGAGAACCTCGATCAGAGAGTAAAAAAGGCGTAAGGTTCACAATGGTGTAAGATTAAAATGGGATATACCGGGCTAGGATTCGTGTTAAAGGAACAAGGGCCAAACCAACCACCCAAGAATGGAATCGTCGAGAAAAAACACTTGACAACCTCCTAGAAGCAGCTTTTCTTGCCACCAGATCTTTCTCCATCAATTAGTAATCTGATGCCATCGCTAAACACATTCCTTAAATTGTAGCAATTTGTTGAGTGTTTTTTTGGTGTCTAATCCGCATATATATCACCATTGTCCTAGATTTTATTGACTGTATATCTCTTAAATATCAACATGCACACGTGTGATTTAGTTTACGAAGATTTTTCAAAGCCGAGAACCTCGATCAGAGAGTAAAAAAGGCGTAAGGTTCACAATGGTGTACGATTAAAATGGGATATACCGGGCTAGGATTCTAGTAACAGGAACAAGGGCCAAACCAACCACCCAAGTATGGAATCGTCGAACGAAAACACTTGACAACCTCCTATAAGCAGCTTTTCTTGCCACCAGACCTTTCTCCATCAATTAGGAATCTGATGCCATCGCTAAACACATTCCTTAAATTGTAGCCATTTGTTGAGTGTTTTTTTTGGTGTCTAATCCGCATATATATCACCATTGCCCTTGATTTTCTTGACTGTATATCTCTTAAATGTCAACATGCACACGTGTGATTTAGTTTACGAAGATTTTTCAAAGCCGAGAACCTCTATCAGAGAGTAAAAAAGGCGTAAGGTTCACAATGGTGTAAGATTAAAATGGGATATACCGGGCTAGGATTCGTGTTACAGGAACAAGGGCCAAACCAACCACCCAAGAATGGAATCGTTGAGCGAAAACACTTGACAACCTCCTATAAGCAGCTTTTCTTGCCACCAGATCTTTCTCCATCAATTAGGAATCTGATGCCATCGCTAAACACATTCCTTAAATTGTAGCCATTTGTTAAGTGTTTTTTTTTGCTGTCTAATCCGCATATATATCACCATTGTCCTTGATTTTCTTGACTGTATATCTCTTAAATATCAACATATACACGTGTGATTTAGTTTACGAAGATTTTTCAATGCCGAGAACCTCGATCAGAGAGTAAAAAAGACGTAAGGTTCACAATGGTGTAAAATTAAAATTGGATATACCAGGCTAGGATTCGAGTTACAGGAACAAGGGCCAAACCAACCACCCAAGAATGGATTCGTCGATCGAAAACACTTGACAACCTCCTAGAAGCAGCTTTTCTTGCCACCAGACCTTTCTCTATCAATTTGGAATCTGATGCTGTCACTAAACACATTCCTTAAATTGTAGCCATTTGTTGAGTGTTTTTTTTTTTTTTTTGGTGTCTAATCCGCATATATATCACCATTGCCCTTGGTTTTCTTGACTGTATATCTCTTAAACGTCAACATACACACGTGTGATTTAGTTTACGAAGATTTTTCAATGTCGGGAACCTCAATCAGAGAGTAAAAAAGGCGTAAGGTTCACAATGGTGTGAGATTAAAATGGGATATACCGGGCTAGGATTCGAGTAACAGGAACAAGGGCCAAACCAACCACCCAAGAATGGATTCGTTGAACGAAAACACTTGACAACCTCCTATAAGCAGCTTTTCTTGCCACCAGACCTTTCTCCATCAATTAGGAATCTGATGCCATCGCTAAACACATTCCTTAAATTGTAGCCATTTGTTGAGTGTTTTTTTTTTTGTGTCTAATCCGCATATATATCACCATTGTCCTTGATTATCTTGACTGTAAATCTCTTAAATGTCAACATGCACACGTGTGATTTAGTTTACGAAGATTTTTCAAAGCCGAGAACCTCGATCAGAGAGTAAAAAAGGCGAAAGGTTCACAATGGTGTAAGATTAAAATAGGATATACCGGGCTAGGATTCGTGTTACAGGAACAAGGGCCAAACCAACCACCCAAGAATTGAATCGTCGAGCGAAAACACTTGACAGCCTCCTAGAAGCAGCTTTTCTTGCCACCAGATCTTTCTCCATCAATTAGGAATCTGATGCCATCGCTAAACACATTCCTTAAATTGTAGCCATTTGTTGAGTGTTTTTTTTGGTGTCTAATCCGCATATATATCACCATTGTCCTAGATTTTCTTGACTGTATATCTCTTAAATGTCAACATGCACACGTGTGATTTAGTTTACGAAGATTTTTCAAAGCCGAGAACCTCGATCAGAGAGTAAAAAAGGCGTAAGGTTCACAATGGTGTAAGATTAAAATGGGATATACCGGGCTAGGATTCGTGTTACAGGAACAAGGGCCAAACCAACCACCCAAGAATGGAATCGTCGAGCGAAAACACTTGACAACCTCCTGGAAGCAGCTTTTCTTGCCACCAGACCTTTCTCCATCAATTAGGAATCTGATGCCATCGCTAAACACATTCCTTAAATTGTAGCCATTTGTTGAGTGTTTTTTTTTTGGTGTCTAATCCGCATATATATCACCACTGTCCTTGATTTTCTTGACTGTATATCTCTTAAATGTCAACATGCACACGTGTGATTTAGTTTACGAAGATTTTTCAAAGCCGAGAACCTCGATCAGAGAGTAAGGTTGGCGTAAGGTTCACAATGGTGTAAGATTAAAATGGGATATACCGGGCAAGGATTCATGTTAAAGGAACAAGGGCCAAACCAACCACCGAAGAATGGAATCGTCGAGCGAAAACACTTGACAACCTCCTAGAAGCAGCTTTTCTTGCCACCAGATCTTTCTCCATCAATTAGGAATCTGATGCCGTCACTAAACACATTCCTTAAATTGTAGCCATTTGTTGAGTGTTTTTTTTGGTGTCTAATCCGCATATATATCACCATTGCCCATGATTTTCTTGACTGTATATCTCTTAAATAACAACATATACACGTGTGATTTAGTTTACGAAGATTTTTCAATGCCGAGAACCTCGATCAGAGAGTAAAAAACGCGTAAGGTTCACAATGGTGTAAAATTAAAATGGGATATACCAGGCTAGGATTCGAGTTACAGGAAAAAGGGCCAAACCAACCACCCAAGAATGGAATCGTCGAGCGAAAACACTTGACAACCTCCTAGAAGCAGCTTTTCTTGCCACCAGATCTTTCTCCATCAATTAGGAATCTGATGCCATCGATAAACACATTCCTTAAATTGTAGCCATTTGTTGAGTGTTTTTTTTGGTGTCTAATCCGCATATATATCACCATTGTCCATGATTTTCTTGACTGTATATCTCTTAAATGTCAACATGCACACGTGTGATTTAGTTTACGAAGATTTTTCAAAGCCGAGAACCTCGATCAGAGAGTAAAAAAGGCGTAAGGTTCACAATGGTGTAAGATTAAAATGGGATATACCGGGCTAGGATTCGTGTTAAAGGAACAAGGGCCAGACCAACCACCCAAGAATGGAATCGTCGAGCGAAAACACTTGACAACCTCCTAGAAGCAGCTTTTCTTGCCACCAGATCTTTCTCCATCTATTAGGAATCTGATGCCATCGCTAAACACATTCCTTAAATTGTAGCCATTTGTTGAGTGTTTTTTTTTGGTGTCAAATCCGCATATATATCACCATTGTCCTTGATTTTCTTGACTGTATATCTCTTAAATGTCAACTTGCACACGTGTGATTTAGTTTACGAAGATTTTTCAAAGCCGAGAACCTCGATCAGAGAGTAAAAAAGGCGTAAGGTTCACAATGGTGTAAGATTAAAATGGGATATACCGGGCTAGGATTCGTGTTACAGGAACAAGGGCCAAACCAACCACCCAAGAATGGAATCGTCGAGCGAAAACACTTGACAACCTCCTGGAAGCAGCTTTTCTTGCCACCAGACCTTTCTCCATCAATTAGGAATCTGATGCCATCGCTAAACACATTCCTTAAATTGTAGCCATTTGTTGAGTTTTTTTTTTTTGGTGTCTAATCCGCATATATATCACCACTGTCCTTGATTTTCTTGACTGTATATCTCTTAAATGTCAACATGCACACGTGTGATTTAGTTTACGAAGATTTTTCAAAGCCGAGAACCTCGATCAGAGAGTAAGGTTGGCGTAAGGTTCACAATGGTGTAAGATTAAAATGGGATATACCGGGCAAGGATTCATGTTAAAGGAACAAGGGCCAAACCAACCACCGAAGAATGGAATCGTCGAGCGAAAACACTTGACAACCTCCTAGAAGCAGCTTTTCTTGCCACCAGATCTTTCTCCATCAATTAGGAATCTGATGCCGTCACTAAACACATTCCTTAAATTGTAGCCATTTGTTGAGTGTTTTTTTTTGGTGTCTAATCCGCATATATATCACCATTGCCCATGATTTTCTTGACTGTATATCTCTTAAATAACAACATATACACGTGTGATTTAGTTTACGAAGATTTTTCAATGCCGAGAACCTCGATCAGAGAGTAAAAAACGCGTAAGGTTCACAATGGTGTAAAATTAAAATGGGATATACCAGGCTAGGATTCGAGTTACAGGAAAAAGGGCCAAACCAACCACCCAAGAATGGAATCGTCGAGCGAAAACACTTGACAACCTCCTAGAAGCAGCTTTTCTTGCCACCAGATCTTTCTCCATCAATTAGGAATCTGATGCCATCGATAAACACATTCCTTAAATTGTAGCCATTTGTTGAGTGTTTTTTTTGGTGTCTAATCCGCATATATATCACCATTGTCCATGATTTTCTTGACTGTATATCTCTTAAATGTCAACATGCACACGTGTGATTTAGTTTACGAAGATTTTTCAAAGCCGAGAACCTCGATCAGAGAGTAAAAAAGGCGTAAGGTTCACAATGGTGTAAGATTAAAATGGGATATACCGGGCTAGGATTCGTGTTAAAGGAACAAGGGCCAGACC
Source organism: Helianthus tuberosus (assembly GCA_030545235.1). Taxonomy (NCBI): domain Eukaryota; kingdom Viridiplantae; phylum Streptophyta; class Magnoliopsida; order Asterales; family Asteraceae; genus Helianthus; species Helianthus tuberosus. The sequence continues at coordinate 12,475 of JARYGA010047964.1, forward strand.
AACCACCCAAGAATGGAATCGTCGAGCGAAAACACTTGACAACCTCCTAGAAGCAGCTTTTCTTGCCACCAGATCTTTCTCCATCTATTAGGAATCTGATGCCATCGCTAAACACATTCCTTAAATTGTAGCCATTTGTTGAGTGTTTTTTTTGGTGTCAAATCCGCATATATATCACCATTGTCCTTGATTTTCTTGACTGTATATCTCTTAAATGTCAACTTGCACACGTGTGATTTAGTTTACGAAGATTTTTCAAAGCCGAGAACCTCGATCAGAGAGTAAAAAAGGCGTAAGGTTCACAATGGTGTAAGATTAAAATGGGATATACCGGGCTAGGATTCGTGTTACAGGAACAAGGGCCAAACCAACCACCCAAGAATGGAATCGTCGAGCGAAAACACTTGACAACCTCCTGGAAGCAGCTTTTCTTGCCACCAGACCTTTCTCCATCAATTAGGAATCTGATGCCATCGCTAAACACATTCCTTAAATTGTAGCCATTTGTTGAGTGTTTTTTTTTTGGTGTCTAATCCGCATATATATCACCACTGTCCTTGATTTTCTTGACTGTATATCTCTTAAATGTCAACATGCACACGTGTGATTTAGTTTACGAAGATTTTTCAAAGCCGAGAACCTCGATCAGAGAGTAAGGTTGGCGTAAGGTTCACAATGGTGTAAGATTAAAATGGGATATACCGGGCAAGGATTCATGTTAAAGGAACAAGGGCCAAACCAACCACCGAAGAATGGAATCGTCGAGCGAAAACACTTGACAACCTCCTAGAAGCAGCTTTTCTTGCCACCAGATCTTTCTCCATCAATTAGGAATCTGATGCCGTCACTAAACACATTCCTTAAATTGTAGCCATTTGTTGAGTGTTTTTTTTGGTGTCTAATCCGCATATATATCACCATTGCCCATGATTTTCTTGACTGTATATCTCTTAAATAACAACATATACACGTGTGATTTAGTTTACGAAGATTTTTCAATGCCGAGAACCTCGATCAGAGAGTAAAAAACGCGTAAGGTTCACAATGGTGTAAAATTAAAATGGGATATACCAGGCTAGGATTCGAGTTACAGGAAAAAGGGCCAAACCAACCACCCAAGAATGGAATCGTCGAGCGAAAACACTTGACAACCTCCTAGAAGCAGCTTTTCTTGCCACCAGATCTTTCTCCATCAATTAGGAATCTGATGCCATCGATAAACACATTCCTTAAATTGTAGCCATTTGTTGAGTGTTTTTTTTGGTGTCTAATCCGCATATATATCACCATTGTCCATGATTTTCTTGACTGTATATCTCTTAAATGTCAACATGCACACGTGTGATTTAGTTTACGAAGATTTTTCAAAGCCGAGAACCTCGATCAGAGAGTAAAAAAGGCGTAAGGTTCACAATGGTGTAAGATTAAAATGGGATATACCGGGCTAGGATTCGTGTTAAAGGAACAAGGGCCAGACCAACCACCCAAGAATGGAATCGTCGAGCGAAAACACTTGACAACCTCCTAGAAGCAGCTTTTCTTGCCACCAGATCTTTCTCCATCTATTAGGAATCTGATGCCATCGCTAAACACATTCCTTAAATTGTAGCCATTTGTTGAGTGTTTTTTTTGGTGTCTAATCCGCATATATATCACCATTGTCCTTGATTTTCTTGACTGTATATCTCTTAAATGTCAACTTGCACACGTGTGATTTAGTTTACGAAGATTTTTCAAAGCCGAGAACCTCGATCAGAGAGTAAGGTTGGCGTAAGGTTCACAATGGTGTAAGATTAAAATGGGATATACCGGGCTAGGATTCGTGTTACAGGAACAATGGCCAAACCAACCACCGAAGATTGGAATCGTCGAGCGAAAACACTTGACAACCTCCTAGAAGCTTTTCTTGCCACCAGATCTTTCTCCATCAATTAGGAATCTGATGCCATCGCTAAACACATTCCTTAAATTGTAGCCATTTGTTGAGTGTTTTTTTGGTGTCTAATCCGCATATATATCACCATTGTCCTTGATTTTATTGACTGTATATCTCTTAAATGTCAACATGCACACGTGTGATTTAGTTTACGAAGATTTTTCAAAGCCGAGAACCTCGATCAGAGAGTAAAAAAGGCGTAAGGTTCACAATGGTGTAAGATTAAAATGGGATATACCGGGCTAGGATTCGAGTAACAGGAACAAGGGCCAAACCAACCACCCAAGAATGGAATCGTCGAACGAAAACACTTGACAACCTCCTATAAGCAGCTTTTCTTGCCACCAGACCTTTCTCCATCAATTAGGAATCTAATGCTATCGCTAAACACATTCCTTAAATTGTAGCCATTTGTTGAGTGTTTTTTTTTTGGTGTCTAATCCGCATATATATAACCATTGTCCTTGATTTTCTTGACTGTATATCTCTTAAATGTCAACATGCACACGTGTGATTTAGTTTACGAAGATTTTTCAAAGCCGAGAACCTCGATCAGAGAGTAAAAAAGGCGTAAGGTTCACAATGGTGTAAGATTAAAATGGGATATACCGGGCTAGGATTCGTGTTACAGGAACAAGGGCCAAACCAACCACCCAAGAATGGAATCGTCGAGCGAAAACACTTGACAACCTCCTATAAGCAGCTTTTCTTACCACCAGATCTTTCTCCATCAATTAGGAATCTGATGCCATCGCTAAACACATTCCTTAAATTGTAGTCATTTGTTGAGTGTTTTTTTTTGCTGTCTAATCTGCATATATAGCACCATTGTCCTTGATTTTCTTGACTGTATATCTCTTAAATGTCAACATGCACACGTGTGATTTAGTTTACGAAGATTTTTCAAAGCCGAGAACCTCGATCAGAGAGTAAAAAAGGCGTAAGATTCACAATGGTGTAAGATTAAAATGGGATATACCGGGCGAGGATTCGTGTTACAGGAACAAGGGCCAAACCAACCACCCAAGAATGGAATCGTCGAGCGAAAACACTTGACAACCTCCTAGAAGCAGCTTTTCTTGCCACCAGATCTTTCTCCATCTATTAGGAATCTGATGCCATCGCTAAACACATTCCTTAAATTGTAGCCATTTGTTGAGTGTTTTTTTTGGTGTCTAATCCGCATATATATCACCATTGTCCTTGATTTTCTTGACTGTATATCTCTTAAATGTCAACTTGCACACGTGTGATTTAGTTTACGAAGATTTTTTAAAGCCGAGAACCTCGATCAGAGAGTAAGGTTGGCGTAAGGTTCACAATGGTGTAAGATTAAAATGGGATATACCGGGCTAGGATTCGTGTTACAGGAACAATGGCCAAACCAACCACCGAAGATTGGAATCGTCGAGCGAAAACACTTGACAACCTCCTAGAAGCAGCTTTTCTTGCCACCAGATCTTTCTCCATCAATTAGGAATCTGATGCCATCGCTAAACACATTCCTTAAATTGTAGCCATTTGTTGAGTGTTTTTTTGGTGTCTAATCCGCATATATATCACCATTGTCCTTGATTTTATTGACTGTATATCTCTTAAATGTCAACATGCACACGTGTGATTTAGTTTACGAAGATTTTTCAAAGCCGAGAACCTCGATCAGAGAGTAAAAAAGGCGTAAGGTTCACAATGGTGTAAGATTAAAATGGGATATACCGGGCTAGGATTCGAGTAACAGGAACAAGGGCCAAACCAACCACCCAAGAATGGAATCGTCGAACGAAAACACTTGACAACCTCCTATAAGCAGCTTTTCTTGCCACCAGACCTTTCTCCATCAATTAGGAATCTAATGCTATCGCTAAACACATTCCTTAAATTGTAGCCATTTGTTGAGTGTTTTTTTTTTGGT
>JARYGA010047965.1:0-21223 GCA_030545235.1 Helianthus tuberosus
GATGATTTTCCGGATCGGTACTTTCGGCACCGTTACCGGTACCGAGCTCATCCATATTTTAACGTGTTAGCACCGTAATAACTGAACTGAAAACAACCGAATTTCCATCGTGTAGCATGTGTGGGTCCTATTATTATATATTAGGTTATTTAAAATCGCTTTTTTTTTTACAGATTGACTATCATTTTCACCACATTTTTATTTATGTTTTGATATTCGGTATCTGCTTGCCTTTCTTACATGCGTTTTTGCAGTCATTGGGTCCCCGCCGCAACGCACGGACGGAAATTTAACTAGTTAATCTTATAAGAAAAACTAAATACATAGTATTTCTTAAAATAATTTTGTGAACATCCCTATATAAATTTTATTAAAAATGGATTTGTAAAAAAAAACACATTTTTAATATAAAATAAATATTTATTTATAAAAGTTGGTTGAGGTTGGGTTGTTAATGGGTATGAAAGGTTGGGTTGTGTAAATGAAAGAAAGAGAAATTAGTTTTTTATTAAAGGTTGGGTTGAGTTGGGTTATGAATGTGGATGGTCTAAGACCAAGCGGTATGGTGGCCGGCTTAGGCCCGGCGCCGGTCCCCCACACCGGCCCCCTTGCCCCGCCTTGTGATACCCGGCTGCCAAAAGCCGTTGATGACGGGCCTGCTTTCTTTCTCTCTCTCTCTCATCTTTGTCTCTCCTCTCTCTCTATCTCTCTTTAAAATCAAATAAAGTTTTATATTTTTTAATTGTTGTGGGGCCCATCCTTCACCCCCTAGGTCCATCCCCTGCAAGCCACTCCTACGTGGCGGCCCATCCTCATGGGGATGAGTCTCCCCATACCCACTAGTCTAACATACTTAAAACTACAATTAGTTGTTTTATTTTAATATTAGGTTAAAATCCGTGTGGTACACGGGATTGGATATCATGAAAAACTGAAATAGAAAGTTATAAAAAATAAATACATATCGTAATTGCAAATTCTTTATTTATAATTACATATCATATTTACTATGACAACTAAAAAATCTATAGATACAAATACAAATTACAAATCTCTAAAAACTCCTTTATATACAACATTCAGTGTCATATTCGTAAGTTTACCATCTTTATCAACAATTACGAGTTTGAGTCTATCTCTGCTTTTAACTCTAGACAAAGCGACGTAAAGCAGATCATGAGAAAAGACTAGTTGTCTGATAAAAAGATCTACTCTGGATAACGATTGACCTTGACTTTTATTTATCGTCATGGCGAAGCATACAGCAATGGGAAACTGTCTTCTTTTAAATTTAAATGGAATCTTCTTGTTTGATGGTGTTAAAGCAGTTCTAGGTCTTCTTTTAAATTTAAATGAATCTTCTTGTTTGATGATGTTAAAGCAGTTCTAGGAATGAAAGTACGCTTGCCTATATTACTTCCAGATATTAATTCAGCTTCTATAACATGCGATCCTAGCATTAAGACGTTTAGTCAAGTCCCATTACATAATCCATTTCTTTGATCAATGTTTCGTAAAAACATGACAGGAACTCCCACTTTTAGTACTAATCAGTGATGTGGCAAAACTGAAATTTTAAGTCCGTTTAGTACATCCAATGAATATAAGCTTTGATCAAAACCCTCTTGTAGATTCTCAGACTCGCAAATACTGTCGGAACTCAGGTATTCCTTTTCGTCTCTGGGAATTAAAGATAGCAATCGATCATTAATTTCGTCTACAACTTCATTAGTCGGTGCAAGAATAGCTCTTTCTTGGAAAAATGTTGCAACAATGAAATTTTGAATAATTGAAGGATAAACGAAGTCGATAAGATCAGAAACAGGATAATTTGAATCCATAATAAGAAGATCATCAGGTATTTCTATAGTTGCCTCGCCATCGTTGGAGCCACCTATGTTCCCTTCACCTAAGTCCAACAACCATTGTGCAAAGAGCTTTGTTTGTTCAACATCATGTAACTCACCTCCAACAGTTAAGCGCATGTTTTTGGTTTACAATTATTCCAAATGTAAGAATAACTTAAAGAAGCATTAACAATATCTTGTATACTACCACTTGGAATTACCGAAAGAATTTGTCAGAAATCTCCACTAAGACAATCGTTTTACCTCCAAAAGGTTGTTGACAATTGCGAGAATCATCAGATGACAATATGTCTTTCGAACTCTTATCAAAAGCTTCAAAACCATGCATGTGCACCATATGTGCTTCATCCCATATTATCAAGGATGTTTTCTTTAATAAAGCAGATTCATCGCTATCTGGCCTGATATGACAAACTGAATCCTCATTTAGGTTTATTGGAATTAGAAACCGATAATGTGTTGTCCTACCTCCGATAAGCAACAAAGAAGCAATCTCACTCGAAGCAACATTCAAAACAATATTTCCTTTTGATCGAAGCGACGTAGATAATGTTTTTGAAATAAAAGTTTTACCCGTTCCTCCGTATCCGTAGACAAACAAAAAAAACACCACCTTTGTCTTCTTCAACCACTTTTATTATATCATTGAAAACGCACCTTTGCTCATCAGTTAACGAAGAAAAAAGGTTGTCAAACTCCTTCTTCTCAAGAATTAATCGATTATCCAAAGAATCAGCAGAGTCAAAGTCAGGATAAGGCATTGTACTCCAATTTCTTAAGGTGGAATTATTTCGATTTAAAATTTTCTCAATCTCGCACAAATTAAAGTTTTTTATCTGTTCATCATCAAAGTGTACATCTGAAAAACAAATATGCAAAATTATAAAGTAATTACTTATAAATAACGAAAATTATAATAGTTATAAATAAACAGGACTAATACCTTCAACACCGATAATTTGACGTTGTCTATAAAGGTATACCTTCTGCTAAAATTTGCCATGTTTTTGTCATACATGTTCTGACCTTGAAATGGTATTAGACATTAACATGATGACAAACAAAGAACGTATATAATTTGGCAAACCTGTAATACTTGCTTCTTGAACAGCTTCAATATACTCTTTGTCATCATCTAACAATCCTCTAGTATAACACGCTTCTCTAAATGTCTTAAATGTACGTCCATTTACCGCAAGAATGTCATCAAAGCATTTTGGACCTTTAACCTTATTTAAGAGAATCCTTAAAAGATAAGCCTCGCCAAGAGCTGGACAAACAGAATGAATGCGGCCAATCGATTTTGCAGTCTGCCTAGGTTCCCAACATCGTTCGTTTGATTTCCAAACAAACTTAGTCGGAAATTCAACATACGTAAGTGTACGTGCAAGCTCGTTATGTTTGTTGCACTCCATCCAAGACAAAAACAATGAAGAAGCCACTGATGGATTGTTAAGAACATTTTCAATATAATCATCCGCACCATATACAACATTTTGTTGGTTTGGAAGATGGAAAGGTACCTGTAATGAATATCATATTGAAATATACGCCATGAAGCCTCACATACAGGCACATATCTACAATCATAATATTTTTTTAATCTCATCAACCGGTGGTTCATCATCATCTTATCCATTACCATCATCAACAGCAACTTTAACCTTATTGGGACATTTGTTGATATATTTGAATAGATATTTAATAGATTCGACCTGATTGCACCACTCAACATTAATATGGGCCTCATATTTTTTTCAAAAGGGTTTAGTTGTATGGCACAACGCTTCTATTATCTAGCTTGACACCGACTTTTCGACAAAAGCTCCATTATCACGTCTTCTGTATATAGGAAATCCACTTGAATCAATAGACCTGTGAACACGGAATTGTTTTGGAAATTTGTTTGAATACCTTTTATTAACCATGCATGGACAGTTGATGTTATGGATACCACATGGTCCATGTATCATATAATCACCGACAAGTGTGTACAATTCTATGTCTTCATTTTTGTCTGGAATTTCAGCAGAAATCAGTGGATCAATGTGTTCAATTGTTGGAAACTTGTGAGCAAGATCCATAAACAAACATATAGGTGCACGAGGCAATCCACGCTTCTGAAACTCCACCGTATAAACAACTACAAAAACATTAAACAAAATAGTAATTATTAGTTGTTATTATTTACTTAACATAAGATATTTTCCATAAAAATGTAACTTATGTAAATAAGTGGGAACATACCTGCTGAAACTTTGCCAAGTAGTGAATTGTCCTTTAAGTCTTTAATCAACGAATCTAATTTTACTTTAAACAATCGGCAAAGGATACCAGGTCTGTCTTCAGGATTAATGGTTTTGTGTTTAAGAAACCTCTTCACCTCAGGCCACTTAGGATTACGTGTGATTGTTATAAAAATATTTGGATATCCAAACCACTTACAGATAGATATTGAATCCAAATAATTTTGCATCATGGGAACCACCAGTATATGAAGAAGGTAAGATGTACTTTTTTCCTGTCTTAGATAGGTTTGTATTACCACGGTTACGCAATTTTTTTTTAATTCTCATAAGTTTCAGATCTTAGAGACTTTTGTTGAAAACGTATGTAATTTAGTATTTCAGCTTCAATCATGGTGTAGGCATCCACTAAGAATTGTTGAAAAAGTCCTCTAGAATTATGAATTAGTGCGAAAACACCAACCCTATCCTGGATCATGTAAGCAAAGAACTTGCGCATGCTACAAGTTTTTCATTTATTTGTTGTGGAAGCAATAAGACCCCTATGAAGGATGTCAACTCTATAACAATCTTCACTGTAAGGAAACAACAAAGGATATTGAAGAGCAAGATAATAAGGATGTAGCTCACTAATATGTTTTAGATTACCTTCTTTGGTTTCTACAACAATATCTCGGTTTTCAATTGAATGACCAATATCACCAACAATTAAAGCAACTACTTCTGAAGCGGTTGGTAAATTGTATGTCCTCCCATCTTTTTCTCTCTTTCCATTGAGACGTAACCTTAAAGTCAAATGAGGATTTTCTTTGAAAGAATCTATTACCATACGGTAATTTTTCACCAAAACATTCTTCGAATCTAACATTTTCTTTAGATATTCAATAATTTGAAGGTCAACTTGATCGGTGGTTGACGAAGAAGCTTTGTTAGTATCACTATACAAGTAAGAAAATATAAACTGATTGTTAGTCTATTAGTTTTATAATAGTATAACAATGTTATAAATAACATATAAGCATACAATTAAATACATACCCAAGAACCGATTGTCTATTAGAAAGTTCGTTATCAGTATCATATATATATATATATACAACTGACAGAACTTTGGTTTAGATCCATCTTCAGGTAAAAGACTTCCAATATAATGACAATTTTGACCACCAAGTCTGAATACAAAAGGACGTTTTCCTTTATTAATAGAATGATCAACCTTTCCACTCATGGACGTAAATGAAAACATCGAGCTATAACGTCTAATGTTCTTCAAAAAAATACTTTCTTTTAGAATCCAACACATTATAAAGATTCTTATAGTGTTGTGGGGGTTCCTTAAATGGAGGAAGCTTTACTTTACCATTTCCACAACATACTGAATAACTTGTGTTAACATGATCTTTTGATTTCCCTCTAACAGCCTCATTTTTCCATAATATTTCATGACATATCTTACATATAACATTCTGATCACTGTGATCAAGGTAATCTATTTAAAAAATATATAGAAAAAGTGAATATTAACAAGTATAATTTGATAACATTAAAAATGAAGTAAATACGGAAACAATATAGATAATGTTATAAGGCTTAAACCTTTTGATACGCCTGCAAATTCATTTATTATAACTTCCGGTTGACGAAGTTCAGGAAAGCACAAATCCTTATACTTTCTAGTATCCAAATAATTTTTTCTATATAGTCTACGTTGTGAAGCCATGGAATGGTCCATGTCCTTATTTAAAACTACAAAAAAATTTAATTAGCATCAAAACTTATGCTTATAAATAATACAACTTCTTAATAGGTACTTGTTAATAGTAATTATATACCATTACGAGTTTTATGAGATGACAAACATGTAGGATTGGTAGTGTCACACCCCAACCGATGGCGGAATCATCGGGGAATGGCACTGAGCGAAACAGATTGTCCAGAAGTTTCCATAACAATTATCATTACCATCCAATTTAAATAACATGTCCCATACCATGTCTCAAACAGTAAACAAATTATTACAGATAAAAATCTCGGCAAATAATTCTGTTCTGACAACTCAGATTTAAATAGAGCAATTATTTATCTGCTTCTAGAGACCCTTGATTTAATTACTACAGACAACTATTTGTTGGGCTCTAAAGCTTTATTCTAGCTTCAATTTCCTACCAGATGTGCATCCTAAGCACCTGTCACATACGTTAAAATAGAGTCAATACATAAAATGTAAAGGTGAGCATACAAGTTTGATAATAGCATATAAAGTTCGAATTCGTTTAAGCATAACCAGCACGTACACATAGTGAAATGAAGCACGTTAGTTATCGATATAGATCCATCGATACCAATGACTGCGGGTTGACTGCCCGACGCAGTTCGCAATACATGATTACCACCGTGTGAACGGGTGCTGAGTCCAAACTATAGTACTATCGTTGCTAAGGCAGGTAGACAGCATTCCATGTGTAAACATAACAAACAAGCATTCATAAGCCACGTATAACATGCATTAACGGTTAGCGTTCAAATAGTATTGAGTAGTGTGTTTGATGTGATTTGAATAATTGTAACGTATGTAACACCCAAAAGTGCATAAAGCAAAATGGGATCGAGTATACTCACAACGGTTTATGGATTGAAGGTAGCGCTTAGCGAGTAGGGTTAGCCTGAATAGTTTGATAGCATAATAATAAGCGACGCGTAAAATGGAAAACAAGTGTTGGAGAGTCGGACAGCTGGTCGATCGGACGGTAGTTCGATCGGACAGCTGACCGTTTGGTTGACAGTCCGCTCGGACCGCTGTCCGGTCGGTCGGTAGGCCGATCGGATGGCTGTTTGAGTGGAGTGTTTCTTCCTTTGAGAAGGATGTGTTTGTGTATGATGGTTTGACTTTTGAAGTTTTCGTTGTAGCATTTGAAAACATTGAAGTATCTCTACCCTTCAGGTCGGTCGATCGGATGGCTGTTCGATCGGCTGGCAACCCGATCGGTTAGGTATTTTTTTAGCAAGACAAGTTCTCAGCAGGGTGTCACCTGATCGGACGGCTGTTCGATCGGGTGGCACTCCTAGTGCATCGAACATGTTGAAAAATCGATTAAGTGTTGAAGTATAGTATCTCATGATCTGAAGAGTAATCCGATCGGACAGTAGTCCGATCGAACGACAATTTGTTCAATACTAGTCTTCAAAATAAATTGATTAAGTGTGGAACCATGTGTTAACCGATCGGCTGACTGTCCGATCGGCTGGCTGTCCGTTCGGACAGCAGTCCAATCGGTCAGCATCCTGACCTGATCAGCCTATTCGTCTAACACTTGGTTGTTATGATTGTTTGTCGTTTTATTGAGGTATTTTGACAACGAGTCGAACCATTGATCCCTCGTCCTTACTTAGCTCCCCTGGTCGGACAGGAATCACCCAAATCCGACCGGTGAACTGTTCGGAACAGAGTTTAATGTTTAACCCGAAATCGGTTAACCTCGTGGACAGAACCCGGATCTTGAGCCCTGCAACCACCGGAGTGATTTGTAAGCCGGCGCAGGCTCCGTTTCTATCGGTTTGAAGGCATTGAGTGAAGAAGAGTTGAAAGAAGGTTGGAACCCATGATGACATCTTCGTTTCTATGGAAGATTTTTGTTTGTTCATGTGGAAATCGGCTAGATCCAAGTTATTCTTGGTGGATTGAGGCCAAAACATGAAGTTCTTCAAGAACCCATGATGACATCATCCAAGAACACTTGAATTTTGATGGTTTCACAGTTTAAAGTTAAGATTTGAAAGATAGAAAGGTGTAGGAGTGCGTGTAGATCAGGAAAGTACAAGATTTAGGACGAAATCTTACCGGAATCGAGAGGAATCTGAGAAAAGGATGAGCTAAGCGTGCTGGTCGGATAGAGGTTTCCAAAAGTGGAAAGGATGACAATGACAGGGGTATTTATAGGATGCCAAATGAGGAAAGTGCTGGCCGATCGGCCAGGCAGCTCGATCGGACAGCCTGTTCGATCGGACAGCAGTCCGATCGGCTGGCTGTTCAATCGGCTGGTAGCCTGATCGATCAGCTGCACGTTTCGAGTGTTCGGTGCGACGATTTTTGATACTTCGACTTCGGTTGCGAGCGGTTCGATACGATAGGGTTTCCTAGTCAAATTACTTTTAATCCCAACCACTCATATCTCGCACTATCCCTTCTCCACTAATTATCATGGTTCGATTGTGATTCGAGTTCGATTGCATTTCGAGTTTCGATTGATTTCCACAACATACAAAATTAAACATGCGCAGGTAACACGTAAGGCACACACACACATATAACAATAGTCCAAATGCGTATTTCGAGTTGAGATTTGATTCGATGTCGATTGGATTAGTTAGCTTTATCTCATTGTTACTTCCTGTAATTCACAGTCGTAGGTCGATTGAATAGCGATTAACATACGTCGATTCATTGTAATTATAGACACTTACTCCACATAATAGCTAAAATAAAAGAAATCTATAATTAGTCGGTTGCGTGAAATCGGTCGTTGACTTTGGCCTTGACTTTGACTTCTCGAAAACACGGGGTGTTACAGCCTCCCCTTGTTTAGGGAATTTCGTCCCGAAATTAGGCTGGAAGTTGTACAACACCGTGAATTACTTTGGAGAACTTTCTCTTTCTAGACTTTCTCCTGAAATAACTGCGGGTACTTCGTCTTCATGTCGCCTTCGAGTTCCCAAGTGAACTCTGCGCCTCGTTTGCCTTCCCATCGGACTTTCACAATAGGAATGCGAGAGCGTCTGAGTTGCTTGGTTTGGCGGTCCATGATTTCGACAGGCTTTTCCACGAAGTGTAATGTTTCGTTCACTTGCAGGTCATCGAGTGGAACGTGTAAGTCGTGGTCGGCTAGGCACTTTCGGAGGTTTGACACGTGGAAAGTCGGGTGGACGTTACTAAGTTCCTCCGGTAGTTCGAGTCTGTAGGCGACTTTTCCGATCCTTTCCAGAATCTTAAAAGGTCCAACATATCGAGGCGCGAGCTTTCCTTTCTTGCCGAAGCGGACCACACCCTTCCAAGGTGATACCTTTAGGAGTACGTAGTCACCAACGTCAAATTCAAGGGGCTTGCGTCGTCTATCGGCATAACTTTTCTGTCGATTCCGAGCTTTTACCAGGTTATCTCGAATTTGGAAAATCTTGTCTGTCGTTTCTTGTATTAGCTCAGGACCGGTTAATTGCGAATGCCCGATCTCGTGCCATACAATAGGTGATCGACATCTTCTTCCGTATAAAGCCTCGAATGGTGCCATTTGAATGCTGGAATGATAGTTGTTGTTGTACGAGAATTCGACTAACGGCATGTATTTATCCCAATTACCACCGAAGTCTATGAGACACGAACGGAGCATGTCTTCAATAGTACGAATCGTTCTTTCAGTCTGACCGTCGGTTTGAGGGTGGAAAGCGGTACTTAGATTTAGCGATGTACCGAGTGCCATTTGAAATGTTTCCCACAGTCGCTAGGTAAACCGAGCATCATGATCAGAGATGATATCACGAGGCGTCCCATGATTACAAATGATCTCGTCGGTGTAGATTCGGGCTAATCGTTCTACCTTGTAGTCTTCTCGTATTGGCAAAAAGTGAGTTGATTTGGTCAAACGGTCGACCACAACCCAAATGCTGTCGTGACCTGATGACGTGTGTGGTAGCTTTATTATAAAGTCCATAGCTATACTTTCCCACTTCCACATGGGAATCGGGGGTTGCTCGAGTAAGCCAGAGGGTCTTTGATGTTTAGCCTTGACTTTTGCACATGTCAGGCATTTTCCAACGTAGAGGGCAATATCCCTTTTCATGCCGGGCCACCAGTACTTGTAGCGAAGATCCTGGTACATTTTGTCGGCACCGGGATGAATAGAATACCGGGATTTGTGGGCTTCGTCCATCAGAATCTGTCATAAATCGGTCCGTTTAGGGATCCAAATTCGGTCCAGAAAGTGGAATATCCCATTCGACTTGCTCACAAGCTGGGCTCCATCGTGGTAGATTCTTTCTTTCTTCAGAGTGCGTTCGTTGAAACACGCGTGCTGAGCTTCGCGAATGAGGGTTTCGAGATCGTACTGGGTTTGAACATTACGAGTGCTAAGCAGATAGCTCCGTCTGCTGAGTGCGTCGGCAGCAACATTTGCTTTGCCTGGGTGATAACGAATCTCACAGTCATAATCGTTGAGAAGTTCTACCCATCGGCGTTGACGCATATTAAGTTCCTTCTGATTAAAGATATGTTGTAGGCTCCTATGATCGGTGAAGATCGTACACTTAGTACCGTACAGGTAGTGTCGCCAAATCTTTAACGCAAAAACAACTGCGCCTAGCTCGAGGTCATGGGTTGTATAGTTCTTCTCGTGGATTTTGAGCTGACGAGATGCGTAAGCTATAACCTTGTCCCGCTGCATAAGGACACAACCAAGACCAAGGTTGGAAGCGTCACAATAGACAATGAAATCGTTGTTTCCATCAGGCAATGTGAGAACGGGAGCATTGCAAAGCATGTGTTTAAGGGTTTGGAACGCAGACTCCTGTTTGGTTCCCAAATCAAAAGGTTTGTCTTTATGCGTGAGAGCGGTAAGCGGCACAGCGATCTTTGAGAACCCCTCGATAAATCGTCGATAATAGCCCGCTAGTCCGAGAAAAGAACAGACTTCAGATGGGTTCTTAGGTGTAATACAACACTTAACGGCTTCGATCTTCGCAGGGTCGACTGTATACCTTGACTATTAACAATGTGACCCAGAAACTGAACCTCCTCCAACCAAAATTCACACTTGGAGAACTTGGCATAGAGTTGATTCCCCTGGAGTAGCTCGAGAACCAAACGTAGATGTTGCGCGTGTTCGGTTTTCGATTTGGAATAGATCAAGACATCGTCGATGAATACGATGACGAAACGATCGAGATATGGTTTACACACGCGATTCATCAGATCCATGAAAACCGCAGGTGCGTTGGTTAAACCAAAGGGCATAACAATGAACTCGTAGTGGCCGTAGCGAGTGCGAAAAGCGGTTTTAGGCATATCCTCTTCTTGAATACGCAGCTGGTGATAGCCTGAATGTAGATCGATCTTCAAGAAACACGTAGCACCTTGAAGTTGGTCAAATAAATCATCAATGCGAGGTAGAGGATAGCGGTTCTTGATAGTTAACTTATTCAATTCCGATAGTCGATGCATATCCTGAACGACCCATCCTTCTTTTTTACGAAAAGGACCGGCGCGCCCCAAGGAGAGGTGCTCGGGCGAATGAAGCCTTTCTCAAGTAATTCCCGTGTGCAGAAGAATCTTTGTACTATGAAGATTTGCTTAGATTGTGCGAATCTTATAGTTGACCACGGCCCCGTGTCCACTGAGCACGGCCCCGTGGTGGGCAATAGAAGCTTCTACCACTTTGTCTTTTCTGCTGACATTTGGGCACGCCCCCGTGCTGGCTGAGCACGGGGCGTGTTCAGTCTTCTGTTATCTTGTTTTGCTTGGGAAGATGCTGTCGTGGGGTCGGACATGTCACGTCTTGTTCCTTTTCTTGTATTTATGTTAGATTTTGATGTCTTTTTGCTTCTTTTGTTAATTTGAGCTCATTTAATCCTGAAAATACAAAAGGAAGACAAAAGCACACTTTTTCCAACATTAGTACTAAAAAAGGGTTAGTTTTATGCCACAATTGATGTAATTTATATGTTGCATTTTGCACACATCAAATACCCCCACAGTTGAATCTTTGCTTGTCCTCAAGCAAAACTCTTTAATATGTGGCTATTACACTCCCAAATGGAATGGTAGAGAAGAAGGTTTTTGGGCTTGTCATAGAGTGTCGGGATGTCCAAGATTCTTTATTTAGTTTTATTTTTATTTATTTACAATCCTATTCGTCATGATTTATTTAAAACTTTTCATAAGATAAATTACTTATTAGGGCATAACATGCCTCTTTAAAATTCTATTTATATACAAGTTCACATACCTCACGAGGATCACTTAACACTCGGCCGAAAATGTATTTTTGTGGATCACTCGAGAGCGGCATGGAATTTACTCCTACCATAGGCTTGCCAAACAATCAATCCTCCCCCTTTTTAACTTATATACCTTTGTAAATATCAAGAGAACTTTTTGGGTGAAGGGTTAGGCTTGGGTTAAAGGTAGGTGATTGGGTTAGTGGTTAGTAGAAAAAGGGCGAAAAGCGTAACAAGCGTCGGTTTTCGTAAGACTTTTTATTTTTTTGTAACTTTTATTTTGATGAAGCTATTATTAAAACAAAGTTATTTTTGATGAACTTGTTTGTTTATTTTCTTTTGCTTCATCATCAACACACAAAATTTATTTATTATTTTTTTTTTCAAAGTCATACGAAAAACCGAGCTAGTTACTAAAACAAAGGGTTAAAAATGAAAAAGGTTTTGGTGGGTAAAAGGGTGTTTGGTTTGGGTTATGAAATGAAAAGGTTTAGGCTCAAAGGGTCTAACTAGGGGGATTTTGGATAGGTGGTAAAAAAAAAATATTGGTGTAGAAATAAAAAGGGTTAGTCCTAATGCCTCTATCATTTACTTACTCGGGTTTAAGTTGGTAAGGACTGGGAATGTATCATCATGGCAAGTTCTAGAGTTGTAAGAACCAAGCGGCTATTCACACAAGAAACGAAAAATGAGCATTTAGTCTAATGATATGTAATTGTATGCTCAATAAAGGCTCAAAACTCACTTTTGTGGGAATGGGTTTTTATGTGATCAAGTATATATAATCAAATTTTAACTAAGCTTGTCATGCCTTTTCATAATTTTCTTATGTTGGTTCTTTTTATCACGACGCTATCGGTTGTAAATTCGTAAAAATATAACCTTTTTAGAACTTGAAATTCCCGAGTTAAACCTAGACAAGTAAAAAAATGAAAAATTTTTGAAAAAATTTGGGGTGATTAGCGGTTCCAATAGAGTTTTGTGTAAGGCTTGTATTTTAGGACTTGCAAGATTCAAGGTTTTAGCATCCCCCCCACACTTAAATTACACATCGTCCTCAATGTGTCCCAAAAATAAGTTTTTAGATTGATGGAATGTGTAAAAAGGTGTAAAAAAGCAAAAATTTTGTGTTACTGGGCGCTGAACACGACCCCGTGTTGTCCGGGCACGACCCCATGTTCAAGTGCTAGTAACAAAATTAAATCAAGAGAAACAGAAGCCTGGACATGGGGGCGTGTTGGGTGAACACGACCCGTGTCCAGTTACCTGAACTGGGTCTTTTTCTACAGACTGTGCAGCACGGGGCCGTGTTGGGCGGACACGGCCCGTGCCGAGCTTACTGTAAACGAAGAAAATCGTCGGACGGTTCTGTTTTCCTGCATGGGGTGCTGGTTCAAGTTTCCCTTGTATCCTTTTCCATCTCAAGTGTGTTTTATTCCTGAAAATTAAAACTAACTAGAAAACATGAAAATTAATCTAAACTAAACTAAGGATAGTTCCGCGGAATGCCTCCGTGGTGCGCCACGTTTATAAGGGTCCTTGGCTAGACCCAAAGCCTGGTCATATGTTACCCAAGTGGGATGTATTGCATCCCATGTTACACCGTCGGAGAGCATCATCCAAGCTTGAGTCTATGACCTTCATGTAGTTGACCGGGTCTTCGTCCTCTACTCTCTTTCCACATTCAAACTTCACTTCCTTGTCCCCAAACTTCAATGTTAACGTTCCGTCATTCATATCCACCACTGCTTGGGCGGTGGCTAGAAATGGCCTCCCGAGGATGAGAGGGACATCGGTATCTTCCTCCATGTCTAAGATGACAAAGTCGGTTGGGAACACGAAGTTGTCAACCTTGACCAATAGATTTTCAGCGACACCTTGTGGAAATTTGACGGATCTGTCGGCGAGTTGTATGCTCATCTTTGTAGGGCTTGTTATTCCTAGGCCGAGTCGTTTGAACATTGATGTGGGCATGAGGTTAATGCTAGCCCCAAGATCGGCTAATGCATTACGAACGGGGGATTCCCTGATCGAGCAAGGAATCGTGAAACTTCCGGGGTCAATTTTCTTTTGTGGGAGTTTGTTGAGTACTAGGGCGGAGCATTCTTCGCCTAAGTTAACTAATTGCAATGATTCAATTTTCCTTTTGTGAGTGAGGAAATCCCTCATGAATTTTGCATATTTAGGCATTTGGGTTAGGACCTCAATAAAAGGAATAATAACATGCAATTGTTTTAGTAAATTTTCGAACTTTGCGAATTGCTCATCGGTCTTTTGACGATTTAACCTACCGGGGTACGGAATTGGAGGAGTCTTGGTGGGCTCTTGATTTGGTAAAGAAGCCTTTTCTGGTTGGGGTGCGGGTGGAGTTGTAGTTTGGCTTCTTTCATCTGGTGGTAATGGAGCCTCCTCGGGACCCACGGTTCGATTTCTCAATGTGATGAGATGTACTTGTGCTTTTGGGTTGGTTTCGGTATTGCTAGGTAATGCGCCTTGTGGTCTTTCGGAGAAATTTTGAGCTATTTGATTTAATTGTTTTTCAATGTTTTGAATGCTAGCTTGTTGATTTCTAAAATTCGATTCCAACTGTTGAAATCGATCCGAGTTTTTCTTTTCGGTGTCGGAGATGAGGCGAGATATAGTATCTTCAAGCCTTTCTCTTCCACCTTGTTGTTGAGAAAAATTTTGTGGTTGTTGAAAGTTAGTTCGTTGGTTTTGTTGGTTACTACTATTGCCGGGATCTCTCCAACCAAGGTTTGGGTGGTTGCGCCATCCTTGGTTGTAGGTACCCGTTGGAGGACCCGACGGCCTAGGTCTGTTATCAATGTAGTTAATCGTTTCTGTTTGTTCATCTAATTCTTTCATACAACTCCAATTTTCATGTGGCCCACCACACCCTTTACAAGCTATAACCGAGGCTGTTTTTGTCATTTCTAGCTTTTTGATTTTCGAAGAAATGGCCTCGATTTGGGCTTGTAAAGAGGTGCTTTCATCAACCTTATGGGCGCCCGGGGAAATAGATTTATTACCTCGGGGAGTGTGCCATTGAAAATTGGTTTGAGCAATTTCCTCAATTTGATTATATATTTCATTTGGGCGACGATTACCTAAAAGTCCCCCGGAGCTAGAATCAAGTGTTTGTCTTGTGTGTGGCAACAACCCATTCTAGAAAGTGGATACTTGTTGCCATACCGCAAGACCGTGATGAGGACACTTTCTTAGTAGCTCCTTGAACCTTTCCCAAGTTTCATATAAGGATTCCCCATCTTCTTGTGAATAAGTATTAATTTCAGTCATTAATTTAGCCGTTTTAGCAGGAGGGAAATACTTATATAGAAACTTTTGGGCTAGTTCATCCCAGGTGTTTACCGAGCCAACTGGGAGGGTGTTAAGCCAAGCCTTAGCTCGGTCTTTTAGTGAAAATGGAAACATCCGAAGGCGAATGGCGTCGTTTGATGCTCCATTGATCCGAAAGGTATCACATATTTCCAAGAAATTAGTAATTTGTAGATGGGGATCCTCGTCCGCAAGCCCATGGAAGGTTGCGGAGTTTTGAAGCATTTGTATCAAGTGCGGCCGAAGTTCGAAGTTGTTGGCTTCGACATTCGGTGCATTGATAGCGGCGCCTAGATTACCTACGGTGGGTCGTAGGTAATCCATGAGGGTACGTTGGTCCGCCATTGGAAGTGGGTCCCCCGAAACTTTCTCTTGATTTTTAGCTTTAAGTCTTTTTCTGAGAAAGCGTTCGGGTTCTTCTAGAGGTTCTTTTATGTCTCTACTAGAACTGGAGCTCATGCACTACGTAGGAAGTTTAAATGTGGCGCCAAGGTTCCAAGTCCTGCGATAAAAACAGAAAAGAATGTTGGTCAGAAGGTTCACCACGGCCCCGTGCTCAGCGAACACGGCCCGTGGTCAAATTTACAGTAATTGTTCTCCGGATCCCTGTTACTAGGAGTTGGACACGGCCCCGTGTTGCACCGACACGGCCCCGTGCTCAGCCCTCTGTAACTCAGAAAATAAAAACTGCCAGTGATAATGCTGGGCACGACCCGTGTCCGACTAGGCACGGCCCGTGCTGACCTCTGCAGAAACAGAAAAACTAAGAAAAAATCCTAAAAAAAAATGAAAAATAAGAAAAACGATTAGGCCGTTGATTCCTAACTTTCTTATAATCCTTGTGTCCCCGGCAACGGCGCCAAAAACTTGATGCGTGTGAAGTGTTATATATTTTTAGGTGTATATTTTAAGCCCTTTAACACTTTTTTTAGCCAAGTTTTAAATTTATAAAGCACGATATTTTACTAACACTAAACACACATATGGGCAAGTGCACCCATCGTGAGCGTAGTATAGTGTTGGTAAGATACCGAGGTCGTCCAAGGACACAAGAGCTTTTAGTACCGGTTTATCCTCAACGTCTAATCAAATCAAAAGTTTAGAAAAATGTTTTAAGCTAAGAAAAATAAAAACTAACTAAAAATGCAGAAAATAAAAATAAAAAGAAAAACAGATAGACAAGATGAATCACTTGGTTCCGACTCGTGTATAGTGTAACCTTTGATTATTTCCGCACTTTTGCACATATTTAAGAGATTATCTTAGTTATTGTAGTAGGCCCCTCTTTTGAAGGTGACGTTACCCTCAACCCAGTAGTTTGAGTCAGCAAGGATACAATCCTAAAGGGTCGGATTATTGAAAGATAATGAATTAAGTTATTAATGCAAATTATGGTAGGCCCCTCTTTTGGAGGTGACGTTACCCTCGATTAAGTAGTCTGAGTCAGCAGGGATACAGTCCTAAATAGCCGAGTTATAGTATTAATAGTAGTTAACTTATGAGGGGATCAAAGAGTCTGGACCCCCGCCATCCAATACCGTTAGGTATTGAAGGAGGTCCTACTAAATTTGACCCAGGTCCATTGCAGGACCTCTAAACGCTGAACAATGGCAAGACTCTTACCAAACCGTTCCCTTAACCCCCGACCAGGTAGCCAACATACCTCCATATAGACCGTGGAG
The DNA here is from genome assembly GCA_030545235.1 of Helianthus tuberosus. Classification (NCBI taxonomy): domain Eukaryota; kingdom Viridiplantae; phylum Streptophyta; class Magnoliopsida; order Asterales; family Asteraceae; genus Helianthus; species Helianthus tuberosus. The sequence goes on from JARYGA010047965.1 coordinate 17,116, forward strand.
ATATGAATGGTGAAAATCTTTTATTTTATATAGACAGTAAAATAATGCCAAGACACCACGGACAAACGATAAGGAAGAATCACCTTCAACATAAGAAACTAGTTATTAAAGTCATTAATACAAAACCAAGTAAAAAGTGCGAAAATATTAGAAATAAAAAGTATTACACTAGACACTTGTCTTCACCAAGTGATGTAAGAGACTTAGGCAAACATGGCCTTGATTGTCAAGAACTCTTACGATCAATCTTGGATCCCGAGACGACTCACACACTCTATGATGGACAATGGATGATGGTGGTGGATGATGGTGTTATGGTGGTGGTGGGTGGTGGGTGAAGTATGAGAGAGGTGGTGTGCCAAGGGATGGTTTGAGCTTGAGCCAAGCACTCCTATTTATAGGCTGAACAGAAGCTCGGGCACGGCCCCGTGTCCAGTGGGCACGGCCCCGTGTCCACATCCTTCTCTTTCTTCATTTAATGCAGCTTGTCTTATTAGTTGACCACGCCCCCGTGTCCGCTGAGCACGACCCCGTGTGCAGAAGAATCTTTGTACTATGAAGATTTGCTTAGATTGTGCGAATCTTATAGTTGAGCACGGCCACGTGTCCGCTGAGCACGGCCCCGTGGTGGGCAATAGAAGCTTCTACCACTTTGTCTTTTCTGCTGACATTTGGGCACGCCCCCGTGCTGGCTGAGAACGGGGCGTGTTCAGTCTTCTGTTATCTTGTTTTACTTGGGAAGATGCTGTCGTGGGGTCGGGTATGTCACGTCTTGTTCCTTTTCTTGTATTTATGTTAGATTTTGATGTCTTTTTGCTTCTTTTGTTAATTTGAGCTCATTTAATCCTGAAAATACAAAAGGAAGACAAAAGCACACTTTTTCCAACATTAGTACTAAAAAAGGGTTAGTTTTATGCCACAATTGATATAATTTATATGTTGCATTTTGCACACATCAAGCGCTTACGACTAAGGAGTTTCTCGAATTCGAACGACACAAAGAAATTATCGGCTCCAGTATCAAATAAACACGAAGCATAAATACCATTCACAAGGAACGTACCATTAACTACGTTGTTGTCGGCCTGGGCTTGACGCACGTTGATGTTGAAAGTTCGTGCGCGTGCTGCTTGTTGCTGTTGCTGCTGGTGTGGCTGCTGCTGAGGCTGCTGCTGCTGGGGCTCTTGCTTCACAACCCTGTTCGGGCACATGTTGGCGAAGTGATTAGGATCGCCACATGCGAAGCAGGCTCTGGCGTTGACCGCGGGTGCCGGAGGAGCTTGTTGACCCTGAGGGGGAGTGAGTAAAGCTTGATGAGCAGGAGCTTGTCGAGCACGGCAGTTGGTAGTAAAATGGCCGTACATATTGCAATGAGCACAGAAACGGCAAGCGATGGTAGTCGGGTGGTGGTAGGTACAAGTAGGGCAGAGCGGGTGTGGCCCAGTGTATGCACGCTTGGCAGGCGGTGCATTTGCCACAGGCGCCGCTACTTGACGATGTTGGGCTGGTACAGCTTGAATCGGTGCAGCAGTGATCGCACAGTTCTTGTTGCTGGAGTTGTTCTTTCTCTTGTTCTTCCTCTTGTTGCTCGTTGAGGTGGTGGTTTCAGCAGTTGGTGCGGCGGTGGTAGCTTGATGCAGGTGCTTTGAAGTTTTATCCCAGACACCGGCCTTGACCCGCTTGTCATTGATTTCAGCAGCCAGTAGATAAGTCTCTTCGATCGTCGTAGTCTTAGCCACTTGCACGAAATCGGCAACACAGTCAGGCAGGGCTCGGATATACTTCTTGATTGCCATGTCTGGAGTCTTGACCTGATCGGGGCAAATGATGCTGAGCTGTTTGAAGCGAGCAGTGAGCGCAACATTTTCACCATCCTTTTGCTGTATGTGCCAAAATTCATCCTCTAGCTTCTGACGTTCATGAGGAGGGCAGAATTCTTCCAGCATGACTTCCTTGAGCTCGTCCCATGATAGACCGTAGGCTGCATCGTTCCCTCGCTTGTTCCTCTCGGCCGTCCACCAGTCTAGTACACGGAACTGGAAAACGCCAGTAGCATTCAGAGTTAGGAGGTCATCGGGGCAACCACTCTGTCGTAGAGTGACCTCAATGGAATCAAACCATTGGAATAGTGCGGTAGGACCTCCCTCGCCAGTGAATTCTTTTGGCCCACACGACTTGAATTGCTTGAAATTGAAGGCCTTGGCGGTAGCTTTAGGAGCTTTGGTTCTCGACTCCTCAGACGACTTGCTGTCATTCTCATAAACATCGCTCACAGCCTTTGCTACACTTTTAGTGATGATGGCAGCAAGGCGTTTGTCTCTCTTTTCGTGACGAGAAAGTAAGGGATGACGGGATCCAGATGACATTGTCTGCAACAGACATCATCATAGGACTCAATACATTGTATTCGAATCTCACCCCACACGTCTACTACTTACTAAAGCTCAGGAACACATACAATTACGTAGGCGCATAAACACATAATCAATCTGTCACAGATTCACATAAGCACAGATTCACACAGTCACGTAAGCATATAGAGCATAGAGTCACAGAAGCACATAACCATGTAGTCATAAGAGGCAGTCAGAATACAGAAACCTATCATTTACAGTTCGTGATCGTCCGAACATAGCGTTCGCGTTTGATATATATTGAGTCACGTAGTATAAGCGTAGCATAAGGTCGTCCATAATTTAGCGATTTGGCAGCGTATCGAGATAGAAATGCAGTGCGAGTCATGCGTGTCGATCGAAGTGAAAGCAAAAATCGAGTAAATCTCCAAAATTTAAATACATAAACAGGTAAACACATATATAAGCACATAAAATCGACGAAACATCAGAGTCAACAATTGTGGGCTCAAAATCGAAGCACATAAAAATCGAGAAATAGATTGTCTGCGGCTAGTAGACTTCGACTACCCAAAGTGGTTCAACTATTCACAAGGACTTGTTGTGCACATTTGACCTACAGGACTATGCTTTTGCCTCGATTCTTGGGCGTTTGGCACACATCCCGTTAGTCATGTTGTGACTTCAGGTCGTTGGAGTCCGTCGAGACTTTGGTGAGAGTTGGTAAAATAAGCGGAACAAGTCGTCAAGGTTAAGGTTTCACCCCTAGCTTAACAACTTCGTCCCTGTTTTATTAAAATAGAGGAGATTATTCATCAAAATATGGATTTCACTCCTGATTTGGCATAATTCTCCTTGTTTGTAGATAAAATGCGGGTGGTTTAAGCAACTTTAGTCGAGAGTTTGCGGTTTTCACACCTAGTCTCGGCTTAATTGCTCATTCATAGCTGAAAATTCGAGTGCAGTGATAGTGTAGCATAAGCGAGAGTAGTGAGAAATAAGCTCGTACTTAATCCCTACTGGATGTACTCAAGTCGGTCTGTTGGTTCCTAACTGTAGACTATGTATCTAAGACATCGACCCGGACTAGGTCGTGTCTTGCCTAATTCTCTATAGTTATGGCTCTGATACCAATCTGTCACACCCCAACCGATGGCGGAATCATCGGAGCATGGCACTGAGCGAAACAGATTGTCCAGAAGTTTCCATAACAATTATCATTACCATCCAATTTAAATAACATGTCCCATACCATGTCTCAAATAGTAAACAAATTATTACAGATAAAAATCTAGGCAAATAATTCTGTTCCGACAACTCAGATTTAAATAGAGCAATTGTTTATCTGCTTCTAGAGACCCTTGATTTAATTACTACAGACAACTATTTGTTGGGCTCTAAAGCTTTATTCTAGCTTCAATTTCCTACCAGATGTGCATCCTAAGCACCTGTCACGTACGTTAAAATAAAGTCAATACATAAAATGTAAAGGTGAGCATACAAGTTTGATAATAGCATATAAAGTTTGAATTCGTTTACGCATAACCAGCACGTACACATAGTGAAATGAAGCACGTTAGTTATCGACATAGATCCATCGATACTAATGACTGCGGGTTGACTGCCCGAGGAAGTTCGCAATACATGATTACCACCGAAATCCATGCAAGTAATTGTCCTTAACAACCCCCGTGTGAACGGGTGCTGAGTCCAAACTATAGTACTATCGTTGCTAACGCAGGTAGACAGCATTC
>JARYGA010047966.1:0-26553 GCA_030545235.1 Helianthus tuberosus
CCCACAAAACACCTATCCCACAATAAGTTTAAAGCAACATCCCAAAAGCAAAGTACATGACACGCCCAAAACAAAGCTGGCACATTTAACGCTACACCTATCCTACAGTAAATACCATGCACCCCCTAACACACGTTACTCTAACCGGCAATCCTGCTGGATTTTATGCAGCAGCACATTCACCTCCGAACATAAGATGTGCGCAGCATACCTCTTTCTCAACTTCCGCACCTCCGCCATCTTCTTCGCCCCACTCATGCTGAACCCACAGTTAAAACTTTTGTTTTCCCCATGTAGCACTCCATGTGACGCATTAAGAAGACCCCACAATCAGTTTTGTTTGCTGTGGTCGCCCAACTAACCGGCATACGCTGGAAGTTGCAGTAGTCAATGTCATCAGCTCGCGGATTCCCAACCTCCCGAAGGTATTGCACAAACATATCTTTCTGCATATACATATACAAGCCATTCTCAATATAAAAAACACATCTTGAATACAATCACACTTACGTTACAACATGGGTCATTTTAATAACTTACAAACTTATACGGTGTGTCCTTGTGGAGGTAGTATACACTATCTTCTATCGGCTGTCCTTGTCTGGCTTTGTCATTATCAACAACATAAATTCCGGGGTCCCGTAACTCAAACACTAGCAAGTAAAAATGTTTGTGCTCCAAGATCGGGAAGAAAACAATGACGTGCTTTCTAAAATCAGGATCTTTTTCAGCGCTGTTAACCCCACCTTTTATTCCAACCCGGAACTTGTGCATCCGCGCCTCGACTCCACCTTTATCAGTTGTTAACATCCACGGAAACTTTCACAAAAGAGAAATTAATAAGGATAAGCACTCGGCACACCGTAACTACTTTTCCACATAAAACATCAATCTACACAAATAATGTCTATATTCAAATCACTCACCACAACTTTAGTACCAAAGAATTGCCTACTGTAAGCCTCCCTTGAATTCCGTTTCTCTTGGAAGTTAAGCACCTCCGCCCAACAGTCGATAATACCATCTGATACCTCATTGCCAGCGTTTAAACTCTTGAACATAGCCCGAGACGCTTCTACATGGGAAGGGCTTCGAAACAGCAACTCCCTGGTTTCATACGTACAGAAAAAAAATTAACTTCCATATCTTAACACATGTTAATGTAATTTAACTCATTTTTTAACAGTCTCCCCCTACTTACACAGCCATGTGTATCGGGCTATCTACATCATCAACTGACGACGTACCCTGTTCCTTCTTGCGGCAAAAATAAAAAAATAACCAATTAACTAGATCCATTGGGTTCATGGTTTACACCCCTATTATACAACAATAAACCCCGTGGTAGTTCTACTTACATGTTTGCCTCCATTGCCCGCTTCCTACGAGAATGCCCATTTAGGAAGTGCGTTGGGGATTCATCAGTGTATATGTAATCCCACAGATTTGCCTCCTTCTTAGTGATTGGTTGACCCATGTCAACAGACCTTATATAGTAAGGTGATCTATTTGGTTCCGCTGCCACTTTCTCTCTAAAAGGCAGCTTCCTTTTTTGGGCCCCCAATTCAGCTAACATACGTACACGGTTTGCTAGCGGCAAATTGTCCTCCACCTCATTCGCATCACCACCCAATAATTCCACCCTAGCTTGCTCCTTGTGGATAGCAATTGCGGGGTCATATGAGCTCACCGGTTCTACCATTATAACCATACTCAAGTTTGGGGTGGTCTCCACATCGCCTAAACACGTATTAAAAAAAACAATTCAGGTTACTTTGTAACCAATTTTTACACTTTCACAGTAAACAAAAATAGTTAAGCTTACCGGAACGTTCGGGCGCTGTTTCTGTCCCAGCCATGTCATCCACCTTTGAACTTTTGCAACCTACATGTTCGATACAAATAAGTATATTGAAATGACTCAACTAAACCAGCAATCCTAATCATTTTTTTGGTGAGTGTACCGGTTTGCTGTGACTCATCAAATTCACCACCAATTTGTGTCATTCCAAGACTCCAATTAGGCCCATCGAAACCACGTTCATCAATCGACGCATTGCCCCCGTCCACTATTCTTACGATTAACACACGTTAACCCCACTAAATGTACCTAATGGCTAACACATGTTATAGCATAAAAAGCTTTTACCGTTAAATTCACCGCCGCTTTGCCTTTACCATCCATAACCACCTCCTCAAATTCACCGAAAGTATCTCCTTTCACAGAGCCAACCACCACGCCAACACACTCTTCATTAGGTACGAAGCTTGAATGGAGTACGTCATGCTCAGTCTTACTATATGAACCTGCATAAAACATTCTTATCACATCTCATGCATAGGTTACCATTTTGAACCTGCCTAAGCATTTAACCCTTACAATCACGGTGACTCTTCTCTACAGCCGCCCTGCCTTTGCAGTCCGAAACCACCTGTTCATCCTTGTCGCTAACATCACCTTCGAAGGGTCCAAATACGACTCCACCACATTCTAACGTACTTGCATCAGTTGCATCCACCACTTCATGCTCATTCTTACTATTTGATGCTGCATAAACATTCTCGAAAAAATTAGAAATGGCTTAACGTGGTGCGTCTAGAGTTTTGTCGACCCCTACAAATAAGATGCTTTCTGAAGATTACCTTCATTGTCATTCCCTTCAACCTCATCAGTAAGCTTAACACCCATCTCATCACTTTTGTCTACCTGATCAGTAATCTTATCCTCTTTGTCAGCAGTCGCGTCTAAATCGGGGATCTGCTGATCATCGTCCTTCTCATCCACATTTTTTTCAGGTGGAGGTTCATGTCCTGCTGCCTCCACACTATATGTATCTTGACCAACCAACCGCATGCCTGAGCCACCGTCAACTGTCAAAGCAAGATCACACATGTTAAAACAGAATTAAACAATAAAGCACTTTATAAAAAACTAACAATCTGAAATTGTACGAAGCACTACCAAGTACACCCTGGGCCGCTGCTGCTTTTAAACGCAGTATCGCACGCATTAAACCGAACGGCTTATGGACTTGTTCAACATCACTTTTATCCTCGCTCCATTGTCCTTCAATATGTTCCGCCCCACCCATACTACAGTCACCCCCAGTTGAAATACCAGCCTCATGAACACTCTTATCACCGTGTTGCTTCTCAGTCTCGTTGCACCCTATAACATCACATTAATATTAAATGGGTTCAGACACGTACGGATATTATAGGGACATAAACTTTGTCCCTGTACAAACAACGCATCACCATCAATGTGTACTTATGTTTTCTTCCTAGGTTGCCACCTATACACTTAGCGGCAAACGTACAATGTATCTGGTAACACATGTAACACTTTACCTGTTTCTTTACCCCCATCCGTGCTTGGCCCATTAAACATCCTATTTGTCTTACGCCTTCTTGGGGTCACACAGCCTACTTCTGGCTCAGGAGCATCCTTTAACTTTTTCAGTCGAGGAGATCTCCTCACCTGCAACAACTTCCCAACATCTTGCAGCGTCTCAGCACAATCTTTGCCATCATGTGGTATGCTTGCTTGGCCCGCAACATCAGCTGCTGTAGGTCCCGTTTTTCCGGTGGATCGATAACGAAAACCTATTCCCTGTTTATAATAAACACGGTAACGGGTGCGGAATCCCAGTGACGCTGTAAACCAAACACAGAAAGTAATGAACACGGATTAACCAATGAAACACACTCTATTGATTAAACGGGATGAGAACTAATTACAATTGATACACACACAGTTTTGACAGTATAACTCTCAGGGTATTCTCTCATCCCCGTTTCACACAGAAACTATGAGAGCTATTTATACTAAAACACAGACACAGACTGACGAAACGCATAAAGGCCACGACGAAACACTAAAGTCGACGAAACACATTCTGTTTCGTCGACATACATATTAACTCTAAAACTTGTTTCGTCGTTTAAGTTGAAGCCCATATGATAGTCAAAGCCCAAATGAAGTTGCTTGATCCAAAGACAAGTCAAAGCCCAACATCAATTAGAAACGGCCCAGACACGTTTCTGTTCTAAATGTTTGCACAATTTCAAGATAAGTCAAAGGTTGTGACATCACCATGACATCACAATGATGATGTCATGGTGATGTGTAAACGGGACTTGACTCGCGGTGCTCCGTGCTTCGCGTGTCGAACTCTGGGGTGCACGACGGAGGAATGTCGTGTCTTCGGGCTTGAGCCGGACCTAACCGAGTCGACCCGAACCGAATCGAACCGAGTCGAGTCGCGTCCACATAAAGTGTACCAACAAACTCCCCCTTGGACGCTACTCATGAGGTTCGTCTTCCGTGTCTTTCATGTTAGAGGATCTTCAAAGTCTTCATGCGTCGTAAGTAGAAAGTGTATCAACAAACTCCCTTTTCATTTAGGTAGTGTGTTAACAAACTACCCCTTAGAATGAACTCTCCAATGAGTCATGCTTGTGAATCATTTGATCTTCAATTCTTTAGATCCTTGTGGTGTTGAGGAGTGATCAACTGCAACCCGATCATCTTTATCTTTTGAGTGCCTTCACGTCGTGTCTTCACTTTACGGCTTGTCATCTGACACGTTCTCTTCGTCTTTAGCTGGTTCTGATGTCGCATCTGCACATACAAGAAAGCTAAACACGTAATGAGAACAACCGCTTGGAATATAGTTAACATTTAAACAAATGACACATGTGAGATCAAATCTCAAACAAACACCGACCGACAACAGTTTGAAAGTTTTAGAAAATGATCAATTTTAATTCTTTAACTTTCAAAACTTGTTAACTTCGACAGTTTATGAAGGTGCAATTGTTTTCCGGCTTATAATCGGGATTTTGGGTAGGATAGACTCGAGTTCCAACATCAGTCAATCAAAAATAAACTAGAAGCAAAATCTTTTTGGATTTAATAAAGTTTAAATTAAAACACACCTAAAATCTTTTTGAAATTTTTCATTTTTCAAATGTAAAGACGGAAAGCAATAAATAAATATATACAAAGATGCAGAAACCGAAGCAGTAAACAAATATTTACAGACATTCTTTTTGCGAGTTTCGAGGGTAAGAGAATCATATCAGTGTACGGTCACGCCAAAACACTCTTGTTATTCAGTTAGTTAACATATAAATAAGCATCCTATAGCAATTATCGGTATTGTTGTCCACATAAGCTCAACTTATCAGATGTAATCATGGCGAGGGGATACGTTAAGGTATGATTTATAATTACCGACCGGTGTTCATCCACACACGACACATTCCCGTATCAAGGTATGCACGAGAGTTCATCTTACCGGTGAGTATACCGTTTATCATCTGTTTGACCGTATAAAAGATGTGAGAAACTCGCTTATTTTGATTTGAAAACAAGCCCTATGTGATAGAATCACTTATTGATGAGGAACTTGATTTTCGATGCATGAGGGCACAGGAGCAAGTCCGTGAACAGGTCAGTACTTTCGTACAGCAAAGAGACGAACTTGACTCCCGGATAAATGTGATATATTATCACGTGTTTGTTTGGGCATGTGATTGTTGATCACTTATTGAGGTCGAATGCAATATGTACACGTATGTATAGTATCATGGAAGATCTTAGACTTCGTCTCCGTTATTTTTACGGTAAAAGATACAACCATGATACCCAAATGATAAGCAGCATAAAGACCGAATATCTCAGAACCTCGGCAATCTCTCAAACGAAATTTCGGTACTAAGACCATATGCCAATGTGCGGTTCCCACCTGGTCTTCAGTCGATTTAAGATTTATATCACCCTGCACACTTTAATATGATTGTGAGCCTACCGATACATCTTATATAGTGCTGCTTAACATTTTTCATTTTGCATTTCAGTTTAAAGAGGTTTAGACAGACCACTGATTTACTATCATTTTCTCTTTTTCTCGCCAGGAAACTCATTTTTGTTTTTCCAATGTTTTTGCGTTTTGAAATTTTTCGATGTTTTTGAATTTTCAAATTTTGGATTTACTCCTCCTAAAATCAACCAACTAAGATAAATTTAAAAGACACAAAGATATTTACAAAAACGATTTCCCGATGTCGGTTTAACTCATGGTTTTACCTCAATGTCGTTTACCAAAATTAATTTTAATCAGAAATGATTTATCGAATTTTGGAAAAATCAGTTGGCATGTCGGTAAGCGGTGCAGACCATGACAACATTGACGAGTTTCATAGTGAAACAATCACGTGTGAGGTGATATTTGAGTTCAACATGTCAGACCAAAGAGTGTTGTGGTATGAGAGGATAACAATTTATAAAGCAGCTTAAATATCGACAAGTATAGGAGAGATTAGAAATTTAAAACCGTATCCTGCAACTGCTTCGTGCATTGCAAGGAATATGAGCGCTCTCCCAAACTGGATATCCACCCGGTGTGGACTTCAAAGTCAATTTTGTAGCTACTGAGAAATCTCTTGACAGCAACAAGATCATAAACCTCTGGGTCCGGCTGGTCTTCTACATTGCACCAGCGAAGGTCTTTATCTTTCTCTTTCAGAAGTAGTGTTCGGTTGTTCAATCCATACCAAGGCATCCGCACACCCGGTTGGTTTGTTCAACAAACACATTTTCTTCAATCACACCGCGAAGAAATGTACACTGCACGTTCATCTTGTTGATTTTGAACTTCTGACGTGCTGCAGATGCGTACATTTTGATTGAATCTATCCTGGGGGCCCAATTAAAGCCTTGAACAATCAAACTTTGGTATGATTTTGTCGAAGCTTTCAATTTCTTTCGACAGACAATTCTGTCTTTTTTTCTTTTTCTCTCCATCAAAGGCAACAATTTCTTTTGTCGCCGATCTTGTGCGTGAATATTCCACTATCAATAATCCTATGACTATCGAAAGTTCCTCCTAGAACATCCTGCACACTCACTCAGAGATTAGTTGGAGAGGGGGACCCAAGCCTTAACAGACTTGGGTCGTCCTGCATCATCGAGGATTGTGACTTCGATTTCCTGATGATTTTCAAACACAGCACCTCCCCCTGAACTATCACCCGTCTTAGGTTTCCAAGTTTGTTTTTGTTTACCAGATTGAGTTTTGTAAACAGATTTTGAAACTTCTGGTTTTAAAGGTTGTGAAGAACTTGGTTCCCTTTTGACCGTTTTGACTTCAGATTTTAAAGACTTTTCAACAGCTTTGATGTTTTGACGTCGTTGTTTCGTTTCTTGTTCCTTAACAGTTCTTTTATCATGTTTTGGTGAAACGGGACGACGTTGTGGGTGAACCTTTTCAGGTGGTGCTCTTTCCACAAATTTCTCTTTAGGAGTGTTTGAGCAGTTCTTAATGATATGCCCAAACTCCCCACATTTAAAACACGTTCTCCTTTCCACAAACTTAGGAGAATTTGATCGACCAACAGATGTCGAACCAGTAGAACCTGTGGTACTTGCTCTTTCATCACACCCGTTTGTGTGTTGAGTGTAATTGTTTTGGCTGTTACGTTTTAAAATCTTGACTTGTTGGATAAAATCGGTGTTTGATTTGTTTTCAAAAGTCTCAATTTTATCAGTACCCTTTGATGCTACAAACTTGACATCTTTTGCTTTCTTCTTGTAACGAGCTCCTTTTGATTCAACCTTAGCCTTTGGCTTTGGAGCTCGTTGTTGCTGTTGTTTACCCTTAGAAGCAACAGGTTGTTGCTTTGTCGGTGATTTCTGTTTTCCGGGGATTGTCTTTCCCAAAAATTTTCTTGTATTATCTTCAAACACTTTGTCAATCAAAGATTGATTGACGTTTTTTATTGGAAAATCTATGTCTGAATAAATTTTACTATCACCGACTAAAGTATACAACAAGTTATTGCTCTTAACAGCAGACACACATTCATTGTCATCTTTGACATCCTTTACAGGATCTATCACTTGCTTGGCAACAGGTTGCACGACAGGAGTAGGAGGATCACAAAGAATATGATTCTCAATTGGAAATTTTACTCCTTTCGTCTCATCAAGTGATTCATCCTGGTCATTCACATCTGATTCATCATCTGAAGAATCATAGTCCTCAATGGTTGGAGGACTTTGATTTGAAGCACATGATGACTTTTCTTTCCGATCAGATGAGCCCTCCGATGAATTATCCGGTTTGAACCCTAGGCCAGTAGTAACTTCCTCATAATCAAGAGGCACACTGGGTTCATACCGAGGCATATCCTCTTCATCGGGCGACTTGGTATAGTCGTGTCTCAAAGGGGGTGGACACTTCCTATAACCAACGCCTTTAATGTTTCCCTTTAGTTTCTGAACGTCAATGATGTGATCGAGCACATATCGGGAGTTAGAATAACTCTCCAATTTGAGCTTGATCGCTTCATATTCACACTTGGCCACGGCTAGCTCTTTCTTGGTTTCCTCAATGATATTAATGTAGTTATTAATACCAATTTGTTTGTTGAAAACAGTTTTTGTTAATTCGGAAACACTTTTCTTTTGGGTTTCAATAACTGTTTTAAACTCCTTTTCATTGCGAGCTAATGCCATGTTTGCCTCTTTGCATTTTGACAGTTCAATAACTAAATTCTGATTGTGAGTATGAACCTTTTCAGATTCAAGCTTCACATCTGCACAAGCATTACAAACACTAGGAGTAGGAGGATCAGAATTTACCTGACTTGTCGAGGCTGAGACATTTGCCATAAAGGCAATTTGAAAAGAAAAAGATCATTCTTCAGAATTATAATCTCCCGCATTCGAGCTTTCTTCATCTGAACTCCCACTATAACCCGAGCTATCATCTGATTCAGAAAATTCTTCTTTGTGCACATGCTTGATGTGACGGATGATCTTCACATAGCATGCATTTCCTCCTCCTAACTGTACGGACCAATCACATCCTTCATCAGCTTGAACTATCAATGCTCGGTTGGGGTTTGAAGGCCCTGACTGGTTGGTTTGGTTGTTAGCAGCTACTATCCCTCTTTCGTTGTTAGCTTGATTTGAAGTACTTGTTTGATTTTGGAAGGGATTTTGGTTGCCTTGTTGGTTGCCTTGTTTACTCGGTCGTGTGCATTCACGTTTGAAGTGACCCTTTTCACCGCAATTAAAGCATGTGACAGCACCCTTGTCAAACCCGTACTTGGTATCCCTTTTGCTTTCCAAGCTGATTCTCCCCGTTCTGCTCATATAATCCTTTGCCCTTCTCACAACGCTAGCAAACGCCCACTTGATATCCATTAACTCCATTTCATCCCTGTCTATCTGCTGATAGTCTTCGTTTGTCAAATTAATGTTGCCAATTTGACTTGCGACTAATCCGCTGTAGGCATTAACCATAGTGGTAAGAATTTCAATGTGATCCCGTGCAGCTTCTACACTCACTTTGGAAAGATTTGAAGTATCAGGTTTGTTACCATAGAAGGCTTGTTGTGGTTGGGCTTGTGGTGGGGGTTTAGAAAAATAGGCAGTTGGATCAAATTGGGGTTGGGGTGGTGCAACTTGAGGTTTCGGAAGATAGGCATTTCTGTCAAATTGGGGTTGAGGTGTGGCTACTCCTCCAAAATAGGATCTTGGGTCGAAAGCATTTGATACATAAGCTGTTTGTATCTTTGTTTGCTGGCTTGTACTAGCAGCAGGAGCAATCCCTCCAAAGTACATCTCTGGATTTTGAGGGACAGGGATTAGTTTAGCTTTTCTGATTTCTTCTGCATCCTTGTTCTCCAGCTTTTGAACAAACTCATAGATACTGACAGTATCCAATACACCTGTATGCTTTAACAACTCAATGAATGGGCTCCACTTTGGTGGTAGAGCATCAGCAAACCGTGCGACTATTTTCTACGAAGATACAACAACCTTGTAAGAAATCATTTCACTAATTAAATGATAAAAACGAGTTGTCATCTCATTCAGTGTTTCAGTCTGCACAAACATAAACCCTTCAAACTCCTTCTTTAGTAAATCCTGACGCGTCTTCCGTGTGGCCGCATTTCCTTCTCCTCTCGCTACCAATGCATCCCATAAACCTTCCGTGGTCTTACAATATGAGAATTGATGAAAGATGTCTCTGTGAAGTGCCTGAGTGAGAATAGCATACACCTTCTTCTCCAGATCATATGCCTTTTTGTCGGCTTCTTGCATATTATTGAAAGTTGTCGCATTTGATCCTGCTTCTTCAAGAGCTTCACTAAATGCAGAGGTGAAGCACGTCCATAATTCTGTGTTTTGCCCTTGAACGTAATTATGGAAACGACCCTTCCATGATGGATAGTCGTTCATGTGATTCAGCTTTGGCGGGCGATTGTTGCTACCCGTCTCATTCTCACTAAGCAAAATATTTTGAATGCTCTGATTTTGATTCGACACCATTGCCCATTGACTTGAACTTATTGACTGTTGTTGTTTAGGTATGGTACTCGTCATATATTCGACCAACGACATCTGTTTTTGAGCTGGTTGTGGATCCATATTCCAATCCCAAGGGCTAGTACAACTCATATTTGATGTATGTATGTGAAAAACTGATCACACACTTGAAAACACACTGTTATCACACTTTTGCAAACCTTCTATTTAAAAGTGACAAGTATCTCGACGAAACTGATTGATGAGGTCCGACGAAACTGGAATGTTATTGACCAATCGACGAAACTGAATTGTTTTCTTTAATCGACGAAACAGAAATGTTTTATGATTCGACGAAACTGATTTGCTGAATGAGGATCGACGAAACAAAGGTTTGAGTTTGTTACACGACGAAACAATGAATTAAATAATGGAGCCTTAATGTTTGACCGATCTGATTGTTTGTTGTGAGTGGGCGACTAAACTGTTTTGTTTGTATATGAATGACGAAACAGGATGGAGATCTGGTCCGACGAAACAGAATGTGAAGCCCACTTCAGTTTGAAGCCCAAATCAATGTGAAGCCCAATTCAGCTTGAGGCCCAATCTGATTTATATGTGTTGAACGACGAAACTGAATTGTTTAATTCAGATTTGTTTCAAACAACGAAACAGATTGTATATCTGATGTTCGACGAAACTGCTTTTGATCTTATCTTTTGGTGAGATATTTTCAACAAGCCTTATCTCTTACTGACACACTCCACAATTTTCAACCTACTCAACAATTACCATACTTTTTGACAACTATTTTCACACCAGCCATCATTTGCAGGACACAAATTTCAAACAAGTATATTATAATCTATAACACTTTAATCAAATTCCAAACAAAGATCAAACAATATAAATTTTCAACAACAGTTTGAAGACAACTGAAGAACACGATGAATATTTGAAGATTCCGGTCACCGAATAATTTTCCGAAACACGATTTTGCTTAAAACTTTCAACAAAAACCAAATCCTAATTTGTAAACACTCAAACAAACAAGGTTTTTGAACAAACTTTTAGCAAAACAACAATATAAACACTGATTTTAGTGACTTTTTCCAGAAAAAAATATAAACTTTTCAAGAACACTTTTTCAGAAAATCATAAACAATCAGTTTCAAACTTGATAAAAAACCCAAATATGTTTGGTTTTAAACAAGGATTAGAGCCAATGCTCTTATACCAATTGTAGGTCCCGTTTTTCCGGTGGATCGATAACGAAAACCTATTCCCTGTTTATAACAAACACGGTAACGGGTGCGGAATCCCCGTGACGGTGCAAACCAAACACAGAAAGTAATGAACACGGATTAACCAATGAAACACACTCTATTGATTAAACGGGATGAGAACTAATTACAACTGATACACACACAGTTTTGACAGTATAACTCTCAGGGTATTCTCGCATCCCCGTTTCACACAGAAACTATGAGAGCTATTTATACTAAAACACAGACACAGACTGACGAAACGCATAAAGGCCACGACGAAACACTAAAGTCGACGAAACACATTCTGTTTCGTCGACATACATATTAACTCTAAAACTTGTTTCGTCGTTTAAGTTGAAGCCCATATGATAGTCAAAGCCCAAATGAAGTTGCTTGATCCAAAGACAAGTCAAAGCCCAACATCAATTAGAAACGGCCCAGACACGTTTCTGTTCTAAATGTTTGCATAATTTCAAGATAAGTCAAAGGTTGTGACATCACAATGATGATGTCATGGTGATGTGTAAACGGGACTTGACTCGTGGCGCTCCGTGCTTCGCGTGTCAAACTCTGGGGCGCACGACGGAGGAATGTCGTGTCTTCGGGCTTGAGCCGGACCTAACCGAGTCGACCCGAACCGAATCGAACCGAGTCGAGTCGCGTCCACATAAAGTGTACCAACAGCTGCAATGACAACAGATGTTAAACAATACATTTCAGTCCCCTACGCATATTACAGGGATATAACATATGTTAGACAATACATTTCAACCACAACAGATGTTAAACAATACATTAACATGTGTTACACCATACATTTCAGTCTCGTATAAACATTACAGGGACATAAACTTTCTCGAGCACTAATCAACGCGTCACCATCAATGTGTACTTATGTTTTCTTCCTAGGCTGCCATCTATACACTTAACTATAAACGTACACTAAAAATGGTAACACATGTAACACTTTACCTATTTCGTTACCACCATCCGTGTTTGGCCCATCACACTTTATATTTGTCTTTCACCTTTTTGGGGTCACACAGCTTTCTTCTTTCTCAGGAACATCCTTTAATATCTCCAGTCGAGCAGATCGCCTCACCTGTAACGACTTCCCACCATCTTCCATCGTTTCAGCAAACTCTTTTCCATCAACAGCTACGCTTGATTTCCCCGCACCATCACCTGCAACCACAACAGATGTTAATCAATAAGATCGGTAACACATTAACATGTGTTACAGTGTACAAGTCAGAAAGATAATAATCACACCTTCTATGCCATCAAAGTCTATGGCTGAAGATCCTACTTCTTTCAATCTCCTTTTACTGATCCTTTTGTTAAGCCGGTTAATTGACTTCCTGTACAAACTAGCTATTGGCGAACCATCCAAGAAATCGTCAACCACGCCATCCCCTACGAAAACGTTGCACATCAATAAATACGTGCCACATTAATCAAGTCAAGATTTTACAAACAATAACAGTGACTAACCAGCGTTCTGTCCCTCGTCAACGTGAATACTTTCATCATTTTTCAAATCTTCCAACACCTCATTGATACGGTGTGACGATAAATCTACCGCTTGATCATGATCTGTACTTGCATACGCTCTCTGTTCAAACAAACTTTCATACATTGCCTTCAACGTTTGTACTTCCTCATCATCAGGGCTCTCCACACACATAGATTCCAAAATACCCTCTATTTTAATTTTGTTCTTGTTTGTCGCATTAATTAGCTGTCGTACCATCAACAGCCTCTCCTGTTTCAAAAGGTTAAAGCAACAGTTTCATACAAAAATTATATACTAATTGTAAAAACCACATGTTAGTGTATATAACTATACCTCCTTACTTGCCCAGTGGATGTTGACCCAGTGTCAGTATCTTCATACACTGCAAATGCAGCCAAACAAAAGTATGTTATGAACAGAGCCTAATTCAACACACTATACATCACCTAAAACTACCTTCACGGTTTATACGCACATCAATACTAACCTAAAGCCCTCTGGGTCGGACCGAAGCGAGATTGTTGCTTGGGAGGAACTTGCTTGGAATCATCGGATATAATAAGAACACTACGGCTGGTAGACCTTTCCCGCCCTAATTTAGGTCTCCTAGTGCAATAGATAGAAAACAAAACAAAATCAGTTGCCATTTTTGAAGGGGAATTCGATAGAACAAAACCCCCTTTTATAGGCCAGATTACAAGAACTAACCTTTTGCTTGAACTCTTGATCTTCCGTAATCGTTTCATTTTGAGAGAGGACGACAAAATTACGAACGATTTCCTCATTCTCCCGGATCCACACTATCGGCTTCTGTCTTAGGGTTAGAAGGCACTGATCGATGTTGTCTTGGCGATGGGGAAATATGAACAGTCTATCGGATGGGGGAAATATGAACAAAACTGCATATGAACAGTCTAGTGGGAAAGATAAAGATGAAAATATTTTTGAATTGGTTTGGAGTTTTGATTTAACTGCTACTGCATGGTATGGATTTATTTTTCCAAGGTTCTATTGCAGTAGAAAATACCCTTCAGTGCTTTTCATGTGTATTATAATATTTCTTTTAATTATAATTCTTTCCAAAATGATGAGAACCATTGATCAACTTGGATGAAACATAATCAATGGATGACAATGAGTTTGCAAAGTTTTCTAAAAAAGATAGAGTTTCCTATATAGCCAAGCCCTATATATATATATATATATATATATATAGGGGAATGCTAAAATGAGAATCACCTCGAGTTGTAAGAACCGTGAGAACTACACCGTAGGGGGCGTGGTAGACCAATTTTTTTTCATAAGCGTAGATGCATGTATAAAAACAAAATTTGTAAAAAAAATCAAAAAAAAAATGTCGTGTGTGTAGTTTTGAGCGCCACAAGTTTGTGTTTACGGGACCCGTAAATCTAGCCGGAAAATTTACGGGTCCCGTAAACACAAACTTGTGTTGCTCAAAACTACACACACGACATTTTTTTTACAAATGTTGTTTTTATACATGCATCTACGTTTATGAAAAAAAAATTTGGTCCACCTCGCCCCGGATCAAAAAGTTCTCGCGGTTCTTACAACTCGAGGTGGTTCTCATTTTAGCGGATACTTATATATATATATATTGATGCGTGCGAAGTGTTATATATATTAGGTGTATATTTTAAGCCCCTTTAACACTTATTTTAGCCAAGTTTTAAATTTATAAAACACGATATTTTACTAACACTAAACACACATATGGGCAAGTGCACCCATCGTGAGCGTAGTATAGCGTTGGTAAGATACCGAGGTCGTCCAAGGACACAAGAGCTTTTAATACCGGTTTATCCTCAACGTCTAACCAAAATCAAAAGTTTAGAAAAATGTTTTTAAACTAAGAAAAATAAAAACTAACTAAAATGCTGAAAATAAAAATAAAAAAAAACAGATAGACAAGATGAATCACTTGGTTCCGACTCGTATCTAGTATAACCTTTGATTATTTCCGCACTTTTGCACATAATTAAGAGATTATCTTAGTTATTGTAGTAGGCCCCTCTTTTGGAGGTGACGTTACCCTCACCCCAGTAGTTTGAGTCAGCAAGGATACAATCCTAAAAGGGTGGATTATTGGAAGATAATTAATTAAGTTATTAATGCAAATTGTGGTAGGCCCCGCTTTTGGCGGTGACGTTACCCTCGACTAAGTAGTCTGAGTCAGCAGGGATACAGTCCTAAATAGCCGGATTATAGTATTAATAGTAGTTAACTTATGAGGGGATCAAAGAGTTTGGACCCCCGCCATCCAATACCGTGAAGCATTGAAGGAGGTCCTACTAAATTTGACACAGGTCCATTGCAGGACCTCTAAACGCTGAACAATGGCAAGACCTTTACCAAACCGTTCCCTTAACCCCCGACCAGGTAGCCAACATACCTCCATATAGACCGTGGAGATATGAATGGTGAAAATCCTTAATTTTATATAGACAGTAAAATAATGCCAAGACACCACGGACAAACGATAAGGAAAGATCACCTTCAACATAAGTAACTGGTTATTAAAGTCATTAATACAAAACCAAATAAAAAGTGCAAAAGATTAGAAATAAAAAGTATTATACTAGACACTTTGTCTTCACCAAGTGATGTAAGAGACTTAGGCAAACATGGCCTTGATTGTCAAGAACTCTTACGATCAATCTTGGATCCCGAGACGACTCACACACTCTACGATGGACAATGGATAATGGTGGTGGATGATGGTGTTATGGTGGTGGTGGGTGGTGGGTGAAGTGTGAGAGAGATGGTGTGCCAAGGGATGAGTTGAAATGAAACCAAGCACTCCTATTTATAGGCTGAACAGAAGGCTGGGCACGGCCCCGTGTCCGCTGGGCACGGTCCCGTGCCTGTCTGACACTCTCTCTCTTCATTAATTGTAATTCGCAATTACAATTAATGCGCCTGCAGTACTTTCGCCACGCCCCCGTGCTTACTGGACACGGCCCCGTGGTGGGCAATAGAAGCTTCTATAGGTTTGTCTTTTCTGCTGCTTCTTGGGCACGGCCCCGTGCTGGCTGAGCACGGGGCGTGTTCAGTCTTCTGCCTTCTCTATTTTGATTGGGAAGATGCCGTTTAGGGGTTGGGCAGTCCACTTATGTTCCTTTCCTTGTATTTATGTTAGATTTAGCTGTCTTTTTGCTTCTTTTGTGAATTTGAGTTCATTTAATCCTGAAAATACAAAAGGAAGACAAAAACACTCTTTTTCCAACATTAGTACTTAAAAAGGGTTAGTTTTATGCCTCATTTGATGTAATTTATATGTTGCATTTTACGCACATCAAATACCCTCACCCTTGAACTTTTGCTTGTCCTCAAGCAAAACTCTTTAATATGTGGCTTACACTCCCAAATGGAATAGGTAGAAGAGAAGGTTTTGGGCTTGTCGTAGAGTGTCGGGATTTCCAAGATTCTTTAGAAAGTTTTATTTTTATTTATTTACAATCCTATTCGTCATGATTTATTTAAAACTTTTCATAAGAGAAATTATTTATTAGGGCATAGCATGCCTTTTTTAAAATTCTATTTATATACAAGTTCACATACCTCACGGGAGAAATCACTCACACTCGGCCGAAGGTGTATTTTTAGTGAATCACTCGAGAGCGGCATGGAACTTATTCCTACCATAGGCTTGCCAAGCAATCAATCCTCCTCCTTTTTAACTTTTATACCTTTGTAAATATCAAGAGGACTTTGTGGGTTAAGGGTTAGGCTTGGGTTAACGGTAGGTGGTTGGGTTAGTGGTTAGCGGTTAGTAAAAGTGAAAAAGCGTAACAAGTGTCGGTTTTCGTAGGACTTTCTATTTTTGTGTAACTCTTATTTTGATGAAGCTATTATTCAAACAAAGTTATTTTTGATAAACTTGTTTGCTTATTTTCTTTTGCTTCATCATCAACACAATTTTTTTTTTTTATACGAAAAACCGAACTTGTTACTAAAACAAAGGGTAAAAATGAAAAAGGGTTTTGGTGGGTAAAAGGTTGTTGGGTTATGAAATGAAAAGGTTTAGGCTCAAAGGGGCTAACTAGGGGGGTTTTTGGGTAAGTGGTAAAAGAAAAAGAAAAATAAAGGTGTAGAAATAAAAAGGTTAGTCCTAATGCCTCTATCATTTACTTACTCGGGTTTAAGTTGATAAGGACCGGGAATGTATCATCATGGCAAGTTCTAGAGTCGTAAGAACCAAGCGGCTATTCACACAAGAAACGAAAAATGAGCATTTAGTTTAATGATATGTAATTGTATGCTCAATAAAGGCTCAAAACTCACTTTTGTGGGAATGGGTTTTTATGTGATCAAGTATATATAATCAAATTTTAACTAAGTTTGTCATGCCTTTTCATAATTTTCTTATGTTGGTTCTTTTTATCACTACGTTGTCGGTTGTAAATTCGTAAAAATATAACCTTTTTGAGAACTTGAATTTCCCGAGTTAAACCTAGACAAGTAAAAAAATGAAATTTTTGAAAAAATTTGGGGTGATTAGCGGTTCCAATAGAGTTTTGTGTAAGGCTTGTATTTAGGACTTGCAAAGTTTCAAGGTTTTAGCATCCCCCCCACACTTAAATTACACATTGTCCTCAATGTGTCCCAAAAAACAAATTTTAGGTTGATTGAATGTGTAAAAAGGTGTAAAAAGCAAAAATTTTGTGTTACTGGCAGCCTAGACACGACCCCGTGTTCAGGTGTCAGTAACGAGAACTTACAGAAGGTGAACACGGGGGCGTGTTGGGTGGACACGGCCCCGTGTCTGACAAAAATCTGCAGGTCAGTAACCCAACAGCAGGTCTGGGAGGTGAGCACGGGGGCGTGTTGGCTGGACACGTCCCCGTGTGGACAGTCTGTAAGCCTGAAAAACAGGTTTCTTCCCCCGTCTTTTCCATCCTGGTCCTATAAGTGCTGAGGCTTAGCTTTCCAAGCCTCGGTTTGTACCTGTGTCATCACTTACTACCACACCAAGTAACACAAACATCCTACATTACCATAGTTAATTGTTCCAAGCATAAAGTAGAAAAAGAAAAATGAAACAGAAAATAAAAGAAGTCAAGGAAAGTAAATTGTTCAACATTTGACACGCAGGCCACCAATTGTTCGATAGTGAAAAAGGGTTAACCTGGGAAGTCATCAACCAACTGCTTCCTCCTCTGCTCCTCTCACCTACTCCATAGCATCGTCATCATCATCATCGTCATCATCCCCTCCATGGTGTGCAATGTGGTCTCTTATGTATCCAACATCATCTTGGATCTCGGATAAGTTTCTCTCGATAGCTCCGACCCGGTGGTAGGTGTTGCTCGCCATGTTGTAGGTGTTCCTAGTACACATAAGGTGTTCCTGCAACAAATCATGCAAACTTTGAAAGTTAGGAAAACCGCCTCCCGAGGAGGATGATTGGCCCGGATCACCGTGGGGTTGGTACTGGTACTGATGATGTTGCGGAGCTGGGAGGACAAGCGCTTCTTGCGGGTTCCATGCATGACCTTGCATCCTTTGAAAGGTTACCGTCCCGTCTTCTGCCTCATAAATCAGGTTCATTGAGCGGCATATGTTAATATCCACCGTACCTGACCATGGGCTCCTCTCAAATGCCCTAGGTATGTGAGCGAAGTGCTTGAAGAGACGGTACACCCATCCCCCAAAGAAAATAGGAGTCGGTGCACTAGCAAGGCGGTTGTGATGCATGTTTCGGAGCATGAGGAATGGAACATCGAGCGGCCTGCGGTTGTGGATGCAGTGGAGGACAAGCAAATCTCTTAACCCAACGACGCCACTACTTTCATGCCTTTGGCTAAGAGAATAGCCGAGGAGCCTATGGATGTATCTGTAGAGCGGATCCCTTAGCTTTGTACTCTTAGTGCTGCTCGGATTGTAGAATCCTTCTCCAATCTGAGCCCACATGGCTTGGCGTTCGTTGTCTTCGATCTCTCTCAATCCCCCAGTATTTTCTTCGTTTCCCGCATCCTCTTCCGCATACAACCCGATAATTGACCCAAATTGTGCCATGGAGATCGAATACTTTGTTCCGCCACATCTGAATGACACCCCGTCATTGTCGAACGGGTCACACCTTCAAGTGAATGCAAAGGTGCTATAAAATTCTAAGGTGCATTCATGAACGGAACGGAGTCGAGTTGTTAGGGCGAATCTGAGTGGTCCCGTGACGATGTTGTTGAAACGGTCAATTTGATTCACCATGGTTAGCAATTCTGTACAAGCTTGCCTCGGGTATTCCTCCGGCCTTATTTGAAGAATCTCATATCGAGTTCTTGCATCTAGCTCATTGGTGTTGAATCTTGTGAACTTCCTGGCCATCTGCAAGAATACACCAAAGGTTAGCACGAAACAGAAATGTTTTCGGACAAAACTGCAAACAGCGAGCTGGACACGACCCCGTGTCCAGCGGACACGGCCCCGTGTCCAGCGGACACGGCCCCGTGTCCAAGGGTCTGTTACTCAAAAATCTCATTTTTCGACCCGGTTTCGAAAATTTGAAAATTTTTGGTCCAATAGGTGCTGTTTCCCCCGAAAATGAAACCCTAAATGCCTTTTTTCCCAAAATGTCCCGTTTACCCTATCAATTTTATCTTTTTCGGTTCAAGAACAAGGGTTTGGGGTTTTTGTAAGAAATCGGGTGAATCTATGAACAATTTAAGTGTATTTACTTTCCTTAACACTAATCTAACTAAATGCAAACAGATCTAAACAAAAATTTGAGGTTCGATCCGGATGAATCAAGCCTGCTTTCCTCGATGAAAGCCCATAGAAGGGCCAAAAACTTAAACCCATCATCAAAGCAAGCCCAAGCCCCCGCAAGAAGGCTTCATTGTCATGGAAGCCCTTTCCTTACTCCTCAATATAGTCTATGAGAACGTTTGTTTTTCTGACCAACTCTCATGGCCAGTGATAGCTCTACAGTCTACCTTTATTCATGTATTTGGCTCCCTGAGCCACCATTTCGTTCGCCCTTCCCTGTCTCACTGAGCCGCCTAACCAAGTAGCTGTCGGCCGTTCTATCATTCGAATCTTCCTTCCTCCCGTCTTGCTGGATCCTGTACCTGCTTATCACTGAGTTCTTCGCCTCACGGTTTGGCTACCCATCGTCATTCCCTCTCTGTCTAAAGTGAGAGGGGTTCTCTGCGCACAGTGTAAGATTCCGGTCTCGTAGGCAGCAGCATTCGTGCTTGCCTTTGCCGTGATTGTCCGTTGTTCCCTTGGTGCGCTGTCATTGACGGTGTAAATCTGTTCGTTCGAGAAAAAAAGAAAACTACAAGCAATCATGAAACTGGCAAAGCTTGATAACCATTTTCTCATGACGAGCACGTTGGATCATTTTAACAATTTTGAGGAGATCGCGCATCAGCTCTGAGATATTCCTTAACCCTTTTTCCGCTCCAGGAAAAGAAAGAGGCAGAATTCGTTATCGGAGTATCCTCCGCCAACTAACCTGAGCATGCTCTCTAACATCACATTCAAGAACCCTAGATTTTTCCCCAAATTTTTGGTGTTTTAACTACATGCAAGTAACTAATCTAACTACTAAGAGTGATAGAATCATAACTTGACGTTGTTAGATCGATAGGAGACGTTGAAATTTTGCGAAAAATGGCCTGAAACCAGAGCTTTTTCGGGGAAACGGGGCGTGTGGAATGAAGAAACTGTTTTGAAAAAGGGGATTTATCCCGACTGCAGCGCGGACACGGCCCCGTGTCCAGCGGACACGGCCTCGTGCCGAGCAAAGTTTAAAATATTTTTTTTTTAGTGCTCGTGTGAGTGCCCTCTTTTTCCCATAAGCCATGGTTAGAAAACTTACCGCTTTATTTTCTTGTCTCAATCGTTCGTAACTTACCAGGCATGATGTTTTTATTCTTCCACTGTTTGAAACGAGATCTCTTCCTCTTCATCCTCAATGAATCCTTGATAGAGTTTTAGCCGTTGGCCATTGACTTTAAATGGAGGCCCATTTCGAGATTTAATTTCTACTGCACCGTGTGGAAAAATATGGGTGATGGAAAAAGGTCCTGACCACCTAGATTTTAATTTACCACGAAAC
This sequence comes from Helianthus tuberosus, assembly GCA_030545235.1. Classification (NCBI taxonomy): domain Eukaryota; kingdom Viridiplantae; phylum Streptophyta; class Magnoliopsida; order Asterales; family Asteraceae; genus Helianthus; species Helianthus tuberosus. The sequence continues at coordinate 21,195 of JARYGA010047966.1, forward strand.
AATCGAAGTTGTGAATTAAACAAAAGAACTAAATCTCCTACCCGAAATTCATTAGGTTTAATATGTTTGTCATGCAAATTTTTCATTCTTTCCTTATAAATTTCAGAGTTTGAGTATGCATAATTCCTAAGCTCGTCTAATTCATTTAATTGACAAAATCGATTTTTACCAGCAAATTCTAAATCTAAGTTTACATTTTTGATTGCCCAGTAGGCTTTGTGTGCAATTTCTACTGGCAAATGAAATCTTTTACCATAGACTAGCTTATATGGGGTTGTACCTATTGTTGTTTTATAAGCAGTTCGAAAAGCCCATAAAGCATCGTCTAATTTATCTGCCCATTCCTTTTTATTTAACCCTACGGTTTTGTCAAGTATTCGTTTTAAACCTCTATTAGTCACTTCGGCTTGCCCGTTTGTTTGAGGGTGATATGCTGTTGAGACCCGGTGATAGACCCCATATCTTGTTAATATTTTTTTAAGTTGATGATTGCAAAAATGGGTACCTCTATCACTTATTAAAGCTTTAGGCGTGCCAAAATGAGAGAATAATTTTTTCAGAAATTTTACCACGACTCTTCCATCATTTGTTGGAAGTGCCTCGGCCTCGGCCCATTTGGACAAGTAATCTACTGCCACAAGTATATATTTGTTTCCTTTCGATGGTGGGAAAGGTCCCATAAAGTCGAGTCCCCACACATCAAAAATCTCACAAACAAGAATGCCGTTCTGTGGCATTTCGTTTTTGGAAGAAATATTACCTGTTCTTTGGCAAGCATCACATGTTTTTACAAGACTTTGGGCGTCTTTGTAAATGGTTGGCCAATAAAATCCTGAATCAAATACCTTTCGTGCGGTACTAGCAGCACCATGATGTCCTCCGTATGGACCTTCATGACAATGGTGGAGAATTCTTCGTGCTTCACTACCATGTACGCATCGTCGGACGAGTTGGTCGGCACACATTTTGAAAAGATATGGATCTTCCCAAAAGTAGTGTTTCACATTGGCAAAGAATTTTTTTCTTCGATGATGTGGCCACCCTTTTGCGACTATACCGCTAGCTAGGTAGTTAGCATAGTCGGCGTACCATGGTTCTTCCTTGTATTCCACCATTTCCAGGGACTCAGTTGGGAATTTTTCGTTGATTTGCTCATCCCTGGTTGCTTCCAAAGTTGGGTCTTCTAAACGCGAGAGATGATCTGCAACGGTGTTTTCTGCTCCTCTTTTGTCCTTGATTTCAATGTCAAATTCTTGGAGGAGTAGAATCCACCGAATCAAACGTGGTTTTGCGTCTTGCTTTTTGAAGAGATATCGGATGGCTGCATGATCTGTATAAACTATAGTTTTAGAAAAAACAAGATAAGAACGAAATTTATTAAAAGCAAATACCACAGCTAGTAATTCTTTTTCAGTTGTTGTGTAATTTTCTTGTGCATCATTAAGTGTTTTACTAGCATAATAAATTGGGTGGAAATGCTTTTCTTTTCTTTGTCCCAAGACAGCTCCAACTGCAAAGTCACTAGCATCACACATGATTTCGAAAGGAAATTTCCAATCAGGTGCTATCATGATAGGTGCATTGACCAACATTTCCTTTAAGGTGAGAAATGCTTGATTGCAATCATTGTCAAAGATGAAAGGAGCATCTTTTTCAAGTAATTTTGTTAGAGGTCTAGAAATTTTAGAAAAGTCTTTGATAAACCGCCTATAGAATCCGGCATGCCCTAGGAAACTTCTGATAGCTCGTACGGAGGATGGAGGTGGTAATCTAGAAATGGTATCTATTTTGGCTCGATCCACCTCCATTCCCTAGCTTGAGATCTTGTGACCGAGCACTATTCCCTCTGTTACCATGAAATGGCATTTTTCCCAATTAAGGGCGAGGTTAGTTTCCTCACATCGGGATAGCATTCGTTCAAGGTTATCGAGGCATTGGTCATATGAATCCCCAAAGATAGAAAAGTCGTCCATAAAGACTTCCATTGTCTTTTCTATCATGTCGTGGAAAATGGCCACCATGCAACGTTGAAATGTTGCGGGGGCATTACATAGACCAAACGGCATGCGTCGATAAGCAAAAGTTCCATAGGGACATGTGAAGGTTGTCTTTTCTTGGTCTTCGGGTGCTATCGGGATTTGAAAGTAACCTGAAAAACCATCCAAGAAACAGTAAAATTTATGACCGGATAATCTTTCTAACATTTGATCAATGAAGGGTAAAGGAAAGTGATCCTTTCTTGTCGCTTCATTTAATCGTCTATAATCTATACATACTCTCCATCCAGTGACGGTTCTCGTTGGTATTAGTTCATTCTTTTCGTTAGTTATTACCGTCATACCTCCTTTCTTTGGAACTACTTGGACAGGACTTACCCAAGGGCTATTGGAGATAGGATAGATAAGTCCGGCGTCAAGTAATTTGATGACTTCGTTTTTAACCACTTCTTGAACATTTGGATTTACTCGACGTTGTGGTTGTATGACCGATTTGTAGTCATCATTCATCAGAATTTTGTGTGTGCACATAGAAGGACTAATTCCTTTTATGTCTACCAGTTTCCAAGCTATTGCATTTTTGTGTTTTTTCAAAAGATTAATTAATTTTTCTTTTTCTAAGTTATCTAATTTAGAAGAAATAATTACAGGTAAATTACCATCCTTGTCTAGAAAAGCATATTCCAAACCTTTTGGAAGTTCTTTGAGCTCAAGTGGTGGGTCTTTGGGAGACTCCTTATTTGGTTGCTCATTTCGATCAAGAACTTTAAAAGTTTGTTCTATGGTGACCTCTTCTTCAACAAAGTGGTCAATCTCTTCACTTGTATCGGGTGGTTCATCTTCATCTTCAATTAGGGGGTCATTATTGCCGAAAGGATATTTCATTGACCGTTCGAGATCGACACTTCTTTTAAATGCCCCTAATTGAAGAGGTAGATTGTTGAACTTCCGGTTTTTCAAAGCTTCGTGTGTTTTTACAAATGGTCGTCCCAACACTAGAGGAGCGTCATCGAGGATGACAAAGTCGGTTGGGATCACCATTTGATTTGCTTGAACCAAGACATCCTCAACTATACCGATTGATTTTATTACTTTCCGATTGGATAGAAAAATGGGTATTTGAAGTGGAGAAAAATCACTAATACTTAATTTTTCGAAAATGTAGTTAGGCATTATGTTAACACAAAGATCTTTATCAATGGTGACATTACTAATAAACTAATTTTGAAAGAAACATGGAACCGGTGTAATGTTAATTTCAAATGGGTCTTCTTTTATTAGTGACGTTTGATCATTAGTTAACTTGACACTTACCATTTCGTCAATTTTAGTGTTAGTGTTTAACTCTTTTAAAAACTTAGCATGAGTGGGTACTAAACAATGATTTTCAAAAGAATGTGACAAGAGATCAATTTTTTCAAAATTAGACTCTTCTTGAATTTTAACGTTGTCGGACTCACCTTTTTCGTTGTTTAACTCATGTGTAGGTTTTTCACTTATTTGTTCTTCCATTTTAACACTTTTAGTTATCTCTTCCTTTTTTAGTTCTTCCCTTGCGCGGGACTCCTCTTCCCTTGCGCGAGCTTCTTTTATACATCGATCGATAACTCTAATGTGTTCTAATATCCTATCGGTCACTTCGGTTATATAAAAAGAATCGGAATTTTCTAAGCTTGAATCTGGTTGTTCGACCCTTTGTTCCTCATAATACCCATATGAAGTTGATGGTTCACACCATTGTTCTTCATTGTAAGCATATGATGGATGAGGTTCGTAATTTTGTTCTTCATAATACTCATATGAGGTGGGTTGTTCACTCCATGGTTCCTCATAATAAGCATATGAAGGTGGTTGCTCATATCTTGGTTCCTCAAAGTATGAGTAAGAAGGCTCATACCTTGGTTCATCAAAATATGAGTATGAGGGAGGAGGTTCATACCTTTGGTCTTCATAGGATGTGTATGAAGTTGATGGCTCGTACCTGGGCTCCTCATAGTATGTGTATGAATTGGATGGTTGATATGAGTGATTATTTTGAACCGAGTGTGCATTACGACAATTAGTGCAATAATTACCCCTATAATCATCCTCATCATAGGTGTAGTTGTAACCTCCAGAGTATTGATCCATAAGGATCACTCAGCAGACCACAACCGAGTCTCGAGATCAGAAAACAAAAATAAAAACGGAAACAGAGGCTGGACAGGGCCCCGTGTTCAGTGAGCACGGCCCCGTGTTCAGGATCTGTATCTGGGCGTTTTAATTAAATTTACTGATTTCGTTGAGCACGGGGCGTGTTCAGTGAGCACGGCCCGTGTTCAAGCTACTGTTACTGGGTGTTTTTATGAAAATGTGCAGCACGGCCCCGTGTTCAGTGAACAAGGCCCCGTGTACAGGCTACTGTAATGCAAAACTAAACTAAAATGCAGAAAAATGTGCGCGCTTTTAAAAAGGTTTTGAAAAACTGATTAGGCCGTCGATTTTAAGCTTTCTTAAAATCCTTGTGTCCCCGGCAACGACGCCAAAAACTTGATGCGTGCGAAGTGTTATATATATTAGGTGTATATTTTAAGCCCCTTTAACACTTATTTTAGCCAAGTTTTAAATTTATAAAACACAATATTTTACTAACACTAAACACACATATGGGCAAGTGAACCCATCGTGAGCGTAGTATAGCGTTGGTAAGATACCGAGGTCGTCCAAGGACACAAGAGCTTTTAATACCGGTTTATCCTCAACGTCTAACCAAAATCAAAAGTTTAGAAAAATGTTTTTAAACTAAGAAAAATAAAAACTAACTAAAATGCTGAAAATAAAAATAAAAAAAAAACAGATAGACAAGATGAATCACTTGGTTCCGACTCGTATCTAGTATAACCTTTGATTATTTCCGCACTTTTGCACATAATTAAGAGATTATCTTAGTTATTGTAGTAGGCCCCTCTTTTGGAGGTGACGTTACCCTCACCCCAGTAGTTTGAGTCAGCAAGGATACAATCCTAAAAGGGTGGATTATTGGAAGATAATTAATTAAGTTATTAATGCAAATTGTGGTAGGCCCCGCTTTTGGCGGTGACGTTACCCTCGACTAAGTAGTCTGAGTCAGCAGGGATACAGTCCTAAATAGCCGGATTATAGTATTAATAGTAGTTAACTTATGAGGGGATCAAAGAGTTTGGACCCCCGCCATCCAATACCGTGAAGCATTGAAGGAGGTCCTACTAAATTTGAGCCAGGTCCATTGCAGGACCTCTAAACGCTGAACAATGGCAAGAGCTTTACCAAACCGTTCCCATAACCCCCGACCAGGTAGCCAACATACCTCCATATAGACCGTGGAGATATGAATGGTGAAAATC
>JARYGA010047967.1:0-46963 GCA_030545235.1 Helianthus tuberosus
ATTTGATTACTAGTCTACTTACAACTCGAAATGGAAACAACATCACCTGGGTGATCATTGATTGTCTCACGTAACCAGCACACTTTCTAGCCATCCAGGAAACGGATAGGTTTTTCTACACTTGCAGTCATCTACCTGAAGGAAGTGGGTGCTAGGCATAGGGTGCCAACCTCCATCATCTCTAATCGCGACCCACGAATTGCATCTGATTTGTAGCAAGCGACGCATAAATCCTTTGGCTCACTTCTAGACATGAGCACATCATAACATCCACGGACGGATGGGCAGACTGAACGCACCATCCAAACCCTTGAAGACATGCTTTGAGCATGTGTAATCGACTTTGGTAACGGCTAGGAGCGGCATCTACCTTTAGTGGAGTTTTCGTATATCAACAGTTACCCCACCAGCATCCAGGCTGCTCCGTTCGAGGCATTGTGCGGACGGAAGTGCCGATCACCTCTTTGTTGGGCAGAAGTTGGAAACGGCCAAATCACTGGCCCAGAGCTCGTCGTAGACACAACAGAGAAGATTGCTCAGATACAACAACAAATGGCGGCGGCTCGTGACCGTCAGAAAAGCTACGCTGTTAAGCGCAGGAAATCACTCGAGTTCCAGGTTGGGGATCGAGTGCTACTTAAAGTCTTACCTTGGAAAGGTGTAGTTCATTTTGGTAATCGAGGCAAACTCAACCCGCGATATGTTGGACCTTTCGAAATCACTGAGAGAATTGGCAAGGTAGCCTACAGGTTGAATCTACCCGAAGGACTTAGTGGAGTTCACAACGTATTCCGTGTGTCGAATCTAAAGAAGTGTCTGTCAGATGAAACCCTCACAGTTCCTTTCAAGGAGCTCACCATCGACGATCAGTTGTGATTTGTCAAAGAACCAGTGGAAATCTTGGACCGGGAGGTCAAGATTCTCAAACGCACCAGGATACCCATTGTTCGAGTTCGTTGGAACTCCCGTCGTGGCCTAGAGTTTACCTGGGAACGGGAAGACCAAATGAAACACAAATATCCCCAGTTGTTCGAGAACAATGAAACCACTACTGAGGCTGAGGCGACTGCGGAATTTCGGGACAAAATTCCAAACCAACGGGGGGATGATGTGACGCCCCAGTAAAAACCAGGACAACTACGCAACCTAACTAGCTTCCTCAGTAGCTACGTGCTAAATTTCGGGACGAAATTTCTTTCAAGTTGGGGATGATGTGGCACCCTCACAAATTCCACAATCATCTTGATCTATCACCTCACTCCTCTGAGACTGCTTATTCAATTTTCGGGACGAAAATTCTTTCAACTTGTGGATAATGTGACATCTCGGAAAATCAGGTATCTTTCCCGGGTCAATTCTCGTTATGTGTTTACGTTATGTTATAACTTAGTTTATTTGATTTAACCAACCCAAACCGTTTGAACCAAGGCACAACTCGCGTAACCTGATACTTATGAGACCCGAACCGTAATTTGATTAACATATATAAATTAATTGAGTTGTTTAGCTATATTATTATTGTTGTTAGTTGTTTATATATAATAATAATAATAGTAATAATAAAAATATTAATAATAATAATAATTATTATTATTATTATTAACAAACTTCAATTTTGTTACCACACACCCCTCCCCAACGTTTTTTTGGCAGCCACATCCAAATCCCCCAACTCCAACAGCCCACTCTCTAACTTAGCCCACCTCCACCTTGTCGTAACCCAAAGTCCCAGCCCAGCATGTACATCGGCCCACCCCCTCATGCTATTATCATGTGCGTGTGTACGCAGGTGGTATAGAGATCAAAAAAAAAAAAAACCCTACTCCTTCCTCTTACTTGCGGCGGCAGCAGGAGCAAGCCCCCCCCCCCCCCCATCGAAGTAACCCTATGCTTGTGAGGCATCACTTGTATATTGCAGTTGACCGGTATGTGAGTTGTTATCTTACATAAGTTATGTTTAGATATGCTAGTGATTATGTGTAATAGGACTGATTTCAACATGTTAGCAATTGTGAAACATGATCTTGTATGTGACTGAATAATTGTGAATCATGATTCTGCTTATACACTAGATTATGATAGTGAAGTATATGATATATATTCATGGATCGGCTGTAATTCTACTATGTTGCGTAGGGGAGGGGATTGTTGGCATGTGTATGTTTATTAGTGTGGTTTGCGAATGACTTGTATAAATGGTGATGTTAATATTATACGCTACTAATGATGTTAACGTTAAACAATGGTTGCACCCTCATGAGTTGTCGCACCGAGGGAACCGAGTCGCACACGTTGGTTGGGCCGGAACCAGCTGGGCCGTGCATTGTTGAGAGAACCTTAATGGATTGTTAAGTGGTGTAGGCAAGGTATGTTTGTGAATATGTGGTACGTGACCCAAGCAGTACTGAAGAACTATTAGGTGATGAATTTTATTTCATGCAAGTTCTTGAAGAGGTGTTTTAATGGAAGTGTACAACCCTATGAGCATAGAGTACAACCCACCTTTAGGTTGCATGTTTTGAATCTGTGAAATTAATATGTTTTGTCTTATGTGGTTTGATTATAAAGGTGAACACTAAGAGTTCATGTTATATATACATAAATCGGTCAGTACTTGGATTTCATTATGACTGCACATGGTACGCTAATCATAGCCGCACAGTCCTTAGGCTCTAGGTACAATTGGGCCTTACGTTATCTAAATCACACACTTACATGGGCCTCATTTGTAAGGGGATTTGAGATATTGGACTGTACACCATGTTAATGGATCATTGTGTTAATGGGTCGCACACTAGATTGTGCGACTGAATGTATGTTCATTTATGTGTAAATGAAACCTGATTTATGATGTAGTGATTTCCTAGAAACGTGTGTACTGATAGGTGATTACTTGTATATGAAACTGATTACTATGGTAACCACATTAGGGGTTGATTGATCAACGTGGAAAACGTACGTTAAATTACCGAGCAAACCGAGGTAAGTTCACACTCTTTCTAAGGCATGGGATTCCCGGTGGTTGGGAATGGGTTAAAGAACTAAAACGGAACCTGCATATCCTCCTTGGGTAGGATATGTACCGCCATCCTCCATGGGTAGGATGCCAATATTAATCCTGCGTATTCCCCTTGGGTAGAATACGTACGTTCGTCCTCCTTGGGTAGGACAACAACCTTAACTTACTAGACAAAACTCTATCATTAAGTCCCTCATTTTATATCGACTTAATCGCCGAGGTCGATGGCGAGCGGGTCATTAGTTAATAGCTCTATTAGGTTTGACAAACCTCACACCGTGCCGGTCAGACGGGCGTGTACTAATGGATCATGGCAAACAGTCAATGATGATAGACATTGACTTAGGGCACAACTTACTTTCGTCAGTAGTCAATATGGTAACGGTCTAGTGGTTCACACGGGGAAGCCCCCACTAGTTATGGATATGGTTTGGTAAACAAGGAAACTGATTAACTTATGGTTTACAAACGAACTCATGGTTTTTAGAACAACTTTAAAACGGACACTTAACTGTGAACTCGCTCAACTTTGTTGTTGACTCGTTGTTACATGCCTTGCAGACCTTTAGGTGCATATTGTTGGAAATTGCTGTCTGGGATGCTGGAGTGGTCATGGGTCGAGATACATGGAAACGCGAGACGAATCTAATGGCTTTCACACACTTGGTTTACGAATTTCTTAATTAATGTATTATGCTTCCGCTGAATGTTAAATAATGTTTTGTAACACTTCTATCAATAATAAATGAAAGTTTTATTTATTTATAATTACGAGTTCAATGTGATTGGTGGCTAGATCCTGGTCAGTCACGCCTCCTGCGGTGATACTCCGCTTGTGGATTTTGGGGGTGTGACATACAACCCGAGATCCTGATATGGAAATGGGAGAGTATAGATATGGACTTCATTATGAAACTCCCGCGCTCGCCATCAGGTCACGATAGCATTTGGGTTATCATTGATCGTCTTACTAAATCCGCCCACTTTCTGACCGATATGAGAAGAATATAAAGTTGAACGATTAGCACGAATCAATACCAACGAAGTCATTTGTCGACATGGGACACCTCGTGATATCATCTCTGACCGTGACGGTCGTTTTACCTTGCGTCTTTGTGAAACTTTCCAATCCGCTCTTGGTACTACTCTTAATCTCAGTACCGCTTTCTATCCCCAGACCGACGGTCAGACTGAACGCACGATTCGCACCCTTGAAGACATGCTTCGTTCGTGCGTTATAGATTTTGGTGGTAATTGGGATTCACATTTACCTTTAGTCAAATTCTCGTACAACAACAGTTATCACTCTAGCATTCAAATGGAACCTGTGAGGACCGGTTGGTTCGGATCTAGACTGAACAACTCAGGTCGGATCGATCATTGTAGAAGTGTGGAATCCATATACAGTGTCAAAGAAGAATCAACAACGAGATCTACATTTAAAGCTTCAATTCTCATTCATAGATTGTGAAAATACAAGGTTCTGATGAGAGTTGGACAGAGCTTCGCCTCAGAGACAAACCAAGCAACAACTGTTCACAAATGAACCCCTAGTCTCTATTTATAGGCGAGCTGGAGTGGGAGAACTTATGTCGTCTGATCGGATGCTCATCCGACTGAATGATCATCCGTCCGGATGACACATGCCATCCGATCGGACGACCTTTACAAAATACATTTCCGTTCTGTTTCTCCCAGTTATAATATAACATTCAAACAAAACTATACATTTCCGTCCGGATGACACATGCCATCCGATCGGACGACCTTTACAAAATTCATTTCCGTTCTGTTTCTCCCAATTATAATATAACATTCAAACAAAACTATACATTGACACATACAGGACAAAATATAGACTAAGTACAGACGGAAGCTACAGACATAGTGCATCTACAGACTCCCCCTTGGATGTAGCTGCAGTCTTCCTTCCTGTACAGTCTTCAATGCGACTTCCTGCTGCGTCTGTACTCCCTCTCTTTCTGTCTTCTTTTCTCCTTCCTCTCTTCTAACATCTGTCTTCTTAATGGTCTTCCTGCTTCATTCCACCGTTTTCGATACTCTGGATCTTCATCCCTTGATCTCTGCCACATAGGAATCCGATTTTACTGAGATTCAATAGGTGTTTGATCTGTCGGTGGCGGCCTTTCCAGCTTCCTTCTTCCCAATGCAGCAGCTCTCTCTGCGATCTTTTTTAATCTTTCACTTCTTTTCTCTTTCTAAAAATTCTTCCAACTCTAAATCTCTGAACTTTGATTCCCAATATCTACCAGAGTTAATGTCTTTAGCAAAGCACACGTTCACGATCTTCTGGTATTGTTGGGTTGAACTCTGTCAGGCTCATTATACACTATCTTGTTGAAGAACAGGCAGTCGATATCTTTCTTTGAGCAATTAACAAGCCACATCGGATCTAACACATTGATGCGTCTTGTTTCTCCTGTCTTCTTATCAAATAATGAAATCACTGCTTCCGCTGTGCTTTGATTATATAACCAACCTTTGAAGTCTTCATGGAAATCTTGTTCCATTGCACGAAGCGGCATGTTCTTTAGACATCTAGGTGGTTTAATCTTCAAAGTGATGTCTTTTTCGCCTGTGATAGGATCAACTTTGAGAACTTGTTCAGGATAATGTGGCTTCCAATCTGGAAATTTTTCTTTAGCTTGTAGTTTTATGTAGTTCCACAAATTTTGATCATGTATTTTAACCTCCAAACCATAATAGAACTGCTTAATATTCTTTATCAATACAAGCTACTCTATATCCCACCATGGAAGTGTCTTGATGTCAGATAATGTAGGATCGTTTTGTGACCCGAACGAGTCTATCAGAAGAGTTCTTAGACAGAATCAGAGGCGGAATTCATTGATTCAGTCTTCGTTCAGCTTGTTATACACTTTTAACTGTCTAGTTTATTGATCTAAAAGTTTTTACAGTACTGAGACACTTCGGCGTCCGGAATACAATTTCGTACGAAATGACACGATCAAACACCTATTTATAGCCATCTAATTTCGCATGAAATACCCAACATGCTATTTCATACGAAATAACAATGTTAATTTCGTACGAAATAACCCAATGCTATTTCGTGCGAAATTACATTCACATATGTTTTCTCGAACTTCGTGCCTTGATCTTTCAACTCTAATCCAAGACTCGAACGAAGACGAAGTCGACAGACGTATGCACCAACAGACTCCCCCTCTGATGTTGACGAAGTCTTCGGTACGAGTCTTCAGCATGACAACTCTTCAGTCTTGATTAGACTTCTCGTACTTCAGGAACTTCTCCTGGCTTTCCTTAGCAACAGGATCAGGAACCTGTTTTCTTTGTCTTCAGACTCCCCCTTTCATTCAACTGGGATCGCAGTCTGGAATTCTTTATCAGTAGCTTAGAATCGAAGACCTGGAATTAGACATCAGGAATTGAAACCTAGCTCTTTCAACATTTTCTGCACAAAATTTCTTCTCAAAACATAAGTTTTTACTTAAATCAATAAGAAAAACTTACTGTTAGAAACCACTTCAATCATTAATTATTCAAACAAATATTCCAACCCAAAATTCATCATGTTTAGCACTTGGAATTTTGAAAATCAGCTTTCCAACATCAGTTGTCGAAAATCTATTTGTATTTTTCAAAATTTTATGCTAAAACACTCCTAAAATCTTTTTGGATTTTTTATATTAACGAACTGCAATAAAGAAATATGTACAAGACACTATTTTTGTGAGTTTGTGCAAGAGGATCATATCAGTTTTTGAAACACATCACTAGCACAATTAAGCTTTAAACATTTTAAGTTCTAAACAATTCACGTTGATTGACGATATAGTTGTCCTCTTAAACTCAATCTAAAACATTCGAAATGCTTTCCGATACGTTTAGGTATATTTATTTTGCACTAAGTTCTTATGGACCCCACGATCTCAACATATCCCCTCATCATGCAATACACTGACTCAAGTAATGCCTTTAAACTTTCATCAACTGTGATTTGTGCGAAAACAACGCAGAATGTTTAAACATTAACAATCAGGTCGATACTTTCGTATACGCAGAGAAAGTCCAATGTTTAAACAAAATAAGAAATAAAAACAAGTCGAAATTGTTTAGGCTTTAACCACCAGTTCGATACTCCCGTATACACAGAGGTGATCCAAAGCTTAAACTAAACACCAAAGAAAATAAAGCAGAATGTTTAGGCACTAACATCCAGGTCGATACTTACGTATATGCAAAGGATGTCCAATGCTTAAACAAAATAAAGAAATAAAGAAAGTTTAAATCTTTGCAAAATAAAATACACAATCACAGTGATTTTTCAGCAAATTGTGAAAGTTCACAAACTGACCAGTTTTTATGCACTTTTAGCATTCAGCGATTACTGAGTAGGTACACAATCAAGAAGGACAAAACTAAGTACTATGCTTTCAACCATGTTTCCCACTAGAACTAGGCTTTTTCATTTAAGTTTGTATCGTTATCGCAAATCTATTAGTCTAGCTGAGCCTATCGTCACATCTTTAGTGGGACCGTTTATCACATTTTAATTTTTCATTTCTTTAGCGTGCTGTGATCGTCCACTGATTTACTTTCATTTCCTCTTATACACAACAAAACTCATTTTTGCTTTTTCAATGTTTTTAACATTTTCAAATTTTCTAATTTTTTTTTTAAATTTTTACTCCCCCTAAAATATGTTTCAATTTTGATTTTCTGGGAAAATTTGAAAAAAACTGTACAAGTAAAATGACAAACTGATATCGAATTGCTTCAATTCGCCATCCATTGTGCATAAACAATCAGAACTCCCCCTTACAACAAACTATTTTCCCATAATGATTTCAAAACACTTAAGTTTGTTTTAATCATATGTTTTTTCCGGAAAATAATAGTTTTGTTGTTTTCATAAACCACTTGTGGGGTAGGGGTTCAACTCATCACTTTGTTCATTTTCAACCACTTGAAAAATTTAACATTTTTATGTTCTTACAACAACACCACTTGTAGGAAAGATAAATCAAGTACAACTTAATATCCCTGATTAATCTTGAAGGTCGAAATCCCTTTCGTGAATTTGTCAAGAAAGATGCCGATTCCTGCTCCACTCTTATCAATCTGGAAGCTCCGGAAAATCAGGGTTTTTATTTAAAAAGATCTACCCAAGCCTGACCGTTCTTGGGTTTTTCAACTTTTTGTTCTAAATTTTCGTTTGACAATGATGGAAAATTTGCATCATCCATTGTCAACACAGAATCATCACTTTTTAACTCAACAAATGGCTCTTCTGGTTTTGACGAACCAGATTCATTGCCAAAACGTGGCTCCTTTGTTTCCGAAGAAACAAGCTCATCGCTAGAAAGTGAAAATTTCACTTTCTTTGATTTGTTAATCACTTGATTAATAACTTTTTCCTTTTTTAATATCCCTTTCGTCCTCAGATTTGTATCTGATGAATTTGTTTTAATTGACTTATCATGTTTTTCTGTGTGAAGCGATTCATCAGAACTCTTATTTGTACCAACAAGTGTACCCAAGGACAAAATCTTTTCGAGATACTCCCTCGCTTTCTTCCTTTTCTTCCTCAGTCTATCTTTCTGCCCTTGTGAAAGTTTCACTTTCTTTTCTTCCACTTTCTGTGCTTTGGGCTTTTCTTCGACTTTGACTGATTTCTTTGCCATTTTCTGAGTTTCTGCCCTCGATCTTTTCTTTGATTTCATTGGGCAATCTCTGGCAATGTGTCCTTTGATTTGACATTCAAAACATCTTCTTGTCTCAAAACTCAGACTTTGGCAATTAACAGCAATATGTCCTTGAAAACCACATTTGTAACACACTCTGTTATCATACCATTCACCACCTTCAAACCAAACACTAAGATCGTGACATTGCTTGGCCTTGTGGTATTCATCACTCCTCTTGTAACCTTGATTTGTCGATTGAGCACTGTGGTCAAACCTGCACCACTTATTACCAACAGTTTTTGAGTTTTGATTTTCAAATTTTTGTGATTTTTTATCATGAATGGATGATTGAACTGATGATCTTTTATTTTCTTTTTGAAAACTTTTCAAATTTTTACCCTTTTGTTTTTGTTCCACATTCTTCTTCAAAGGTTTTTGCATTGAGCATTCGCCTTTTTCAGTAGACTGTACAACAGTTTCTTGAAATTTTTCTTTTAATTTCAGAAACAATTTCTTTTTCTCATTTTCATCATCAGTTTTATCATCACAATCTTCAATTTTGACAAGGTCAAAATTTGTGACATTGTCACTTATTGGAACAGAATTGGTCGGTTTTGGACAAATATAATCTGGTACTGATGACGAAGTCACAAAACCTTTCAATTTATTCTCTAACTCCTTGATTTTATTTCTATCAATTTCAGCTTCATTCACAAGACGAATGATTTTTGGAGATGAGAATTTATTGCAATATGTTTTTCAATATTATTTTTAAAAATAACAGACTTTTCATCTTCTAAAATCTTTATTTGACTTTGAAAATCTTTTTCAATTTTTAATTTTTCATTTTCAAACATTTTTATTTTATTTTCAAAATCTTTTTCTTTTTCTTTCAAAATTTTGTTTTCCAATGTTAAACTCTCCATTTCTTTTAAGAGTTTGACATTTTCTGATTCAGATATGTCACATTTTAAACATTTCCCAGGCATCTTTTCATCATCAGCTTTCTTCTTCATCTTAAAGGCTGGAATTTCTTCAACCTGTTCTTTTATCACTTGAACTCTTTCTTCAAGTTTGACTTCATCGTTCTTTGACAACACAATTGTCTCATCTTGTTCAGATATTTCTGGATGAACACTGTCAACCTGTTTATTCTCGGATTTTACACTTTCCTCCACATTTTCTGCTTCATGATTCTTTATTTTTGCAGCTTGTTTATATTTAAGCTTTTCCAGTGTACCTGCATAAAACATATTAAACAGTTCAGGTGCAAACATTCCTTTATAATATTCAAGTTTTTCAATTTCCTCACTATCATCGTCACTTTCTTCATCTGATGAGTGATCAAACACTGGAGCTTTTTCTGAAACAACTTCTGAATTGATTTCAGTTTTTTCTGAATCAACTTCTAAACCCTTTTCAACTTTATCTAAAACAATTTCTGAATCCCTTTTTATTGAACCTGGTTCTCTTGAAATTGATTCTTCTAAAACTGGTTCTTCTTCAATATTAATGTAACTCTCTTTTTGAGATACATAAAGATACAATGCAATTTCTTCTTCAGTTTCCATGTTTTGGTAACAAGTTTTACAATATCAGTCACTTTCAAACGAAATAACCTGCACAACAGTTTCAAGCGAAATAACAACATAAGCGAAATTAGAATCTTCAAACGAAATTAGGGATTTCGTTTGAACCGACCAAACGAAATTTAATTTCGTACGGAATAACAAACAAATTCAAACTTTGAAACGAAATTGTAATTTCGTATGGAATATCTCAAGCGAAATTATAATTCCGTGCGAAATTAGGTTAGATTTCAAACGAAATTATGCTGATGTCATCATTTCGGTCAAATTTTTGTCAAATTGATCAGGTTTTAGCTCGATTTTAGGTCCAATTCTCTCAAGGCTTTGTTAAAACAATGTTTCGCATATAATGTGTGAAATTCAAACCATTTTATCCATTAAAACTTGTTCAATTTTGAAAAGAAGGTGCAGAAATCAGAATTTTCCAGAGAAAACAAGCTAAAAGGTAAGAACTCTTCCTCCTGAGCTCTGATACCACATGTAGGATCGTTTTGTGACCCGAACGAGTCTATCAGAAGAGTTCTTAGACAGAATCAGAGGCAAAATTCATTGATTCAGTCTTCGTTCAGCTTGTTATACACTTTTAACTGTCTAGTTTATTGATCTAAAAGTTTTTACAGTACAGAGACACTTCGGCAGCACTTCGGCATCCGGAATACAATTTCGTACGAAATGACACGATCAAACACCTATTTATAGCCTTCTAATTTCGCATGAAATAGCCAACATGCTATTTCGTACGAAATAACAATGTTAATTTCGTACGAAATAACCCAATGCTATTTCGTGCGAAATTACATTCACATATGTTTTCTCGAACTTCGTGCCTTGATCTTTCAACTCTAATCCAAGACTCGAACAAAGACGAAGTCGACAGACGTATGCACCAACAGATAAGAATTCGAAATATTGCACTCCATGTTCTCTTCTGATCGCATAAACTTTCAAGTCTTCCAAGTAGCCCCACAAAAGAATATCACCCAGAGATTTTTCTAGATGATCTGTGAAATACTGCAACAACCTCTTGTACTTTCTTTCCTTTGGCATCACCTTAAACCATCGCTTCCTTCCTTCAAGAAGTTCTTCTTGTGGAACAATTTCAGGAACTCCTTCAGTAGAGATCCTTTCCACTACTTTCCTTCTCACCTCGTCTTCATTGTGAGATTTAAATAGTTCAGTCAAAGTAGGAAAACTTTCATCAACTCCAGTATATTGAAATGGAGTGTCTTCTTCTGACAAATCAGAACCTTCTTTAATGATTACATCTTTGAAATTATCAGCTTCATTAACAAATTTGAAAGAATATTCTCTTTCAGGAGAGGGTGGTATCTCATCTTCAATATCAAGCTTCATATTACCATCATCCATCCCCAACTCCTCTAGCATAGATTCTCTCGTTCTATTTTCCTCTAACTCCTCCTCAACCTCAGCATGTAAGTAAATGACTTTAGGGATTGTAAGATATATCTGATCACCAGTATGTTGTTTAGAAGACGAAGAAGAAGCTTCATTATGTTGATCTTCTTGTTGTTCATTTAGCTCGTCATTGAAGAAGTCTTCTAGAGTATGCTGATTAGAAGGCTTCATAATTATCAACCCTGTAGCTCCCTGATCATCATCAGAGTCATCATTATCATCATTACCATCATAGTTATTGATCGCATCAAACAACTCCTTCAACTCCTCATCCTCTTCTTCCTCAACTTTCTCTTCTTCACGACGTTTCTCAATTATCTTTCTTGTATTCAGCATTATCTCTTTTGGAGTAACATCTTTCACATCACCAACAGAAATTATAGCAAGTGTATCATCCACTACATCTTCAGCTTCTTTCATTTCAACTTCATTAACATTCGAAGCTTCAAGATTAGAAACATGTACCTCTTCAGCTTAAATTGGATCAGGTTGGCTTGTAGATCCAAGAATCTCCTCTTTATTAATCACCAAACCATTCCTTTTATCTTTCTTAGACTCAGCTGCTTCTTCAGCTGGTCTCTTTTCCCTTTCTACCCTCCTAGCTTCAACATTCTGAATTTCAATTTCATCAAACACAGCTTGAACATTGATTCCAAGCTTGTGTTCAACAACCGTGTATAACATATTTAGCTATTCATCCTTGATCACCTTATCAGCTCTTAAAGCTTCAACTTCCTTTCTTAAAACTTCATTCTCGTTTGATGAAGACGTATATAGATCACCCAACATATCATGTAACATTTTGTTAGCATCATTAATGGTTTTGTACTGAGCATTTACCTCTTCGATCTCTTCATTGAGCTGATCAATCACCTTAGCATGTTCTTCAAGCTCTTCTAACAATTGATCAAAAACTTCAGCATGATCTTCAAGATCCTTTTTCAAGGCAACATTTTCAGCTTTAGCAGCTTCAAGCTTTTCTTTTAACTCTTCACGTTCTGCTTCAGATTTAGCCTTTGCTTTCTCAAGAACACTAAATTTCTTTGTCAGAAGGTTGATCTTCCCATCATTAAAGACATCAAAATCACCAAATGGAAGATCTTCTGGATATTCACCAGAAACCTTTGGAAATCCATGACTAGAACTTGAAGTAGTGGCTTTCTTTGCAGATGAAGGATCTTCAGCTTTCTTTGTTTGTTTTTCAGGAGACTTTTCATGATCAGAAGGAATGCGAATTGTTGGATTAATAGGTGATGCTGGAGGTGTAGATTGTCTTTCTCCTATAAATTCCACTTCAACATCTTCAACAACCTTTTCAACTCTCTCATACTCAGGGCTTTCTGGAGCCTTTTCAATCTCTGGAACTTCAACATTCTTTTCATCTTTAGGAATTTCAACACTTTGAATTTCAGGAGCTAATGTTGTTTGTTGAGGAATAGATGATGTGTGTTTCCTAGCTCTAACACTTCTTGAAACAGCTCCTAAAGGTCTTGCTTTACGCTTCTTAAGAACTTTCTTTTTCTCTTTTGGTGTTGGCACATATGTAGAGTCTTCTTCATCAGACGCTTTCTTCTTTTTCGGAGATCTTTTGTACTTTTGTTTGCCACTGATGTAGGAAGTTGGAGCAATCTTTGTCCGATCAAACTCATCACTTTCACTAGCACTTGAGTCTGTATGCACCAAGCCTTCAACAAGTGTCTCCTTTTCACCTTCACCACTTGCTTCAACATTTTTTGCAGTGGTTTCAACTTCTTTTTCAGCATCTTTCTCAGCATCTTGAGTAGCTTTAGAAGCTTCAGCAGTATGCTTTAGATATTCATCGAATGACATATTCAAGAGATCTGCGCCTTTCTTTATCAACTCCGTCGGTGGAACAACAGTCTCCTCTATCAACGTTGGTGGAGACTTCTTTTTCTCTGTTTCTGCAACATAAACATTAACACTATTAGTATAATATTTAAAAGAATAATCTACCAACCTTTCTGATGATTCCTGCTTTCCAACTTTACCCTTAATCACAACTTTCGGTGAAATCTTAGGTGTTCTCTTTCTTTTCTTCTTGTCCTTCTCATACCAAAATCTCAACTTCTTCTCAACCATGTCCTTCAAACGATCAGTTTCATCTTCAGAATTGCTGTAAGCATGTCTCCATTGATCGTCTTCAGGTGCCACATAGTTTGACTTCTTGATCTTTCCAAACTTTGCTCTATACTTAGGCTCGTTCTCAGGCTTCACACCTTTATATTTCTCCAACCTCTTTAAAGTTTCACTATCCATATGGTGCAACTTGAGTTCATCTTTTGGATCTTTTGGTAGATTTGGAACTTGATCGTCCAACAACATTTGAATGAACCTTGGATACATAATGTACTTCTCGCCTTTAACATTATCCACCATGTGATTGAAGATCACTTGTGAGATGTTGTATGGTCTGTTCAGCACCAGGCAAGCTATGATGTTCATGATATAATCAGAAGTCTCATCATATGCACCTTTCCTATGAGAAAGTGCATGAACAACACAGTGTACTAAAAATTTATATGGCATGCAGAATTTTGACTTAATGTATCCTTTATCATTAACATGTCCTGTGTACCCCATTCGTAACCAAAAGCCTTTGCTTAATCTTTCTGGAATAATGATAGGATCCTCGTCCTTATCTTGCAAATCTAACACCCTCCTCACGTCTCCTGCAATAAACTTTACTTCAAAATCAATATCCTTATTCTTGTCATCCTTCATCTTGACAGCTGAATAAATCGTCTTTTCTTTCTCGTCATATCGTACAGAACTCCAAAAAGTTCTGACATGTGATTCATAGCACTTGTGCTTTTCTGTCAACGCTTTACAGATTCTGCTTTCCTTTTGAAATGGAATAACTTCTTTGAAAGGCTCAATATTCGGATAATTCTCGTCTAAAATGTAGTAAAGGTTGTGTGAGGGATGAAAGTTAGAAGCTCTTGCCTTTCCCATAGTGAATGATGAGTACACCAACAATCCTATGTGATTGGAATGGCTAGAATATGATCAAGACTCAAGAACAGTTTGAGAGAAAAAGTGTGTGCGTATCGGATGAGTATTCGAACAAATGACATTGACTGAGAGTTTACTGCCTTTTATAGTTTGACCACCACTCGGATGGTCATCTGATCGGATGGTCGTTCGATCCACTCAACCTTTTCAAAATTTCTAACTTTTTCAGTTTTCTCAAATTTTATCAGTTTGTTCAGTTTTAGATATCCACTCAAGTACCCAAGTCCAAGTTAAAGACCCAGGTTACTTAATTTGCCTACCAAGTCCAAGTTAATGACCTTGGCGGACCCGAAACGAACTAACTGACATTTTGTTCAAACAATTTCAAGTTTTTTGAAAAGTACAAGTGTCAAATTAATGAACTTGTTTGACTTTGAAATTTTCCACTTCAAAGATTAGCTCCCAACCCAGTTGTTCAGCCAAAAAAATAAAAACTTTCTGCTTCGCTTCTGAGATTCCGAAGATCAGCTTTCCACCATGGTTTGTCTTAAACTAAAGCAAAAAATAAAATCTTTTTGGATTTTAAGAAAGTTTATACTAAAACATACTAAAATATTTTTTTTTTTGGGAATAAATCTGAAATGAAATAAAGTAAACTATTTACAAACATATTTTTGTGAGTCGTGTTAGAGGATCATATCAGCTACCGACAAGTCACAGGTACCGTTGAGCTTATATTTCACACTAAGTTTTAAACAGTTCACCTAGATTGTCGATATACTGATCCAATTTAAATTCTCACACAGACTTCAACTTATTCAGGATACAGATTAGTTGTTTTAAGAACTTAACTTATTCGCGTGTCCCACCTCAGAATATACTCCCGTATCCAGATTCCTATATTCAGTCTTACAGGTGAACATACTATAACGATATCTGTATTAGGGTAGTGTGAGACCATGAGAGCTCAGATTAGAACTTCCATTCAGACAAAGAGATGTTGGGTCGTCTTTAAGGTGTGTCCCACTTAGGGATCTTTTCTTCAACAACACTTGATTCACATTTTTCAATGTTTATCAATTTTTATGCTGAGGGGAGGCTTTAAGTATTAAAGCGTGCAGAGTATTATACGAGGATTAGGCTATTGCTTCTGCAAAATCAGAAGTCCTGGTATAATACCCCAGATATCACTAAGTATATAGACCTAGGGGCTGTTTGTTTACCTCTTAATGAGGCTCTTAATGGTTCAGACCTCTTACTGGTTCAGCACTTAATGGTTCAGACTGTTTGTTTCACGAGCAGATGTCTGAATGGTTCAGACATTTGCCTCTGAATGGTTAAGATTTATATAGAGTCTGAATGGTTAAGACCTCTAATCTGAATTGGTCAGACATTTGCCTCTGAACGGCTAAGCATTATACAGGCTCTTAATAGTTCAGACCTCTTACTGGTTCAGTACTTAATGGTTCAGACCTCTTACTGGTTCAGCACTTAACCATTCAGATGTTACTAAACAGCCCCCTAGTATGTCAGAAACATGTAATCTTTCAAACAAGATTTTAGGGGTTACCTATATATCCGAGAGATGTTCCCCAAGAAATAAGCAAGAAATGAATTTTAGGTTTGTATCCCGAAAAGTTTACTAAATGTGTAAAAACCTATCGACACATCATCAGTGAGACCGTTAAACGTTTTTTTTTAAACTTTCCAAATCTTTAGCGTACCGTGACAGTCTAGCTGATGTACTATCATTTCCTCTTTTTACACAAAACGCTTTTTGGTTTTTCTATTTTTTTTACGTTTTGAAAATTTTAATTGTTTTTCTATTTTTTCATTTTTTAATGTTTTTGTATTTTCTGAAAGACCTATCTCCCCCTAAATACCAAAACAACTAAAAATTCGACAAACCATAGTAGATTGCTTTTCGACGTCCTCTGCTGTGGATTTTTCATCAACACCAAATATAGCTCCCCTTGACGACAAAAGTTTCATACCATTCAGTTTTAATAAGTATTGAAAAAGTGACTTATCAAATGGTTTAGTATGTAAATCTGCCTTTTGTTCGTCGGTGTGGATCTTTTCTATTCGAATTAACTACTTCTCGTAACAATCACGGATGAAGTGATGTCGAATTTCAATGTGTTTAGTTTTAGCGTGAACCGGGTTTTTTGTTATGTTGATTGCAGCCTCGTTGTCAACAAAAATAGGAGAAGTAAGAAATTGCAAACCGTAAACTCATATTTGTTGCTGGATCCACAGAATCTGTGAGCAGCAGCTGCTAGCTGACACGTACTCTGCTTCACACGTTGAAAGAGCAACGGTTGTTTGCTTCTTACACTGCCAAGTGACCAAACATGGTCCGAAGAATTGGCATCCTGTAGTTGTTGACTTTGAATTGATCTTGCAGCATCCGAAATCTGAGTCTGAGTAGCCTTCAAGTTAGAAATCACCGTCTTTGGGATACCACAACCCCAGGCTTGAGGTTCCTTTCAGGTAGCGTAGAATCCTTTTAACGATATACATGTGTGAGGCTCTAGGACTTGACTGATAACGGGCCGCGAGGCATATCGGGTACATTATGTCAGGTCGTGATGCTTTCAGGTACATCAGCGAACCAATCATCGAACGGTATAGCGTCTCGTCGACCTTCTCTCCGGTGAGATCGGGGTTGATACCATGATTAGTTGCTAACAGGGTGGACATCGATGCAGTCTCGGACATCCCAAATTTCTCCAGAATGTCGTACACATATTTCGTTTGATGTATGAAGATCCCCTCCGGCATCTGATTGATTTGAAGCCCCAGGAAAAACTTCATCTCACCCATCGACGATATCTCGAACTTCTGCTTCATCACTTGTTCAAATTCTTTGCAGAGTTCCTCCTTCTTGGACCCAAATATAATGTCATCAACATATATTTGAACGATCAGCAGATGACTAGCGACTTCCTTAGTGAAAAGAGTAGCATCCACTTTTCCTCGGATAAAGTCGTTGGAAAGCAAGTGTTGAGAGAGCGTCTCATACCAGGCTCTCGGGGCCTGATGCAATCCATACAACGCTTTTTCCAAGAGGTAGACCTTTTCCTTATGAATCGGATCGGTGAAGCCCGGTGGCTGACCGACGTAGACCTCCTCTTTCACCTTTCCGTAAAGGAACGCCGACTTGACATCTAACTGGTAAACCTTAAACCCTTTCCATGAAGCGAACGCTAGAAATATTCTGATGGCTTTGAGTCTTGCAACCGGAGCGTAAACTTCTATGAAGTCTATCCCTTCTTGCTGACTAAAGCCCTAAACAACAAGGCGAGCTTTGTTTCTGACTATCACTCCTTGATCGTCTCTCTTGCATTTGAACACCCACTTGGTGTTTATCTTTCTGGTGTCCATCAGGTAGGTCGACAAGTTTCCAAACTCTGAGCTTTTCAAATTAACCCAGCTCCTCCTGCATCGCATTAATCCATGAATCTTCCATCAGTGCTTCTTTGTAAGTTTGTGGTTCAACCTGCGAGATAAAGCAACTGAGTGAGAAATCAGTTTGTAATGGAGCAACTTTAGAGTAAAAACATGTAAATCCTTGGTCGATTTGACTTCTTGTTCAAACTCCTAATTGTAATTCTCCAATAATCAACTCCTCGGGGTGATAAGACAGAGTCCTTGGCATAACTTCACCGGGAACTTTCACCTCACTTTCCAAATTCGTGACATTCTGATCCGCAACTAGTTCATCAACTTGAACTATTTGGTCTGAAGATTGGATCTGCTCCCCCTCAGATTCTGAATCACCTCAATCAAAAGTCGGGCTATCCGAGTCAAACTTTGAATCATCATCAACTGCCATCTGATGTTCTTGAGCAGGCTCTTGTTCTGAAGTATGAGTTTGCTGCAAATCATCACTTTGACCACTGTGACTGGGACCAGCTTCCTGATCATTGGAAATTTGTTGACGCTTTGAAGACTTTGCTAGCAATCTATTCTGGGAAGCTTCATATTCCCGAAATAGATTAATTTGATCTATAAACTCTGGCACTTTTGGTAAGTCGAATGAATCCCATAATGTATCATAATCGAATCGCCATGACTCTGCGGGTTTCTATGATGGCATAGTGTATCCTTGACATTCCACGTGCTGAGCTTCAATGATCCTCCCGAGACATGGAACGAAGACCCGTCTAAGTGGAATAGAATAACCCACAAAGATTCCTTCCAAACTCTTTGAACCAAACTTACCATCAGGATCTAGAACTGTGAAGGATGACCCGAATGACTCTAGGTATTCTAAGTTAGGCTTTTGTTTATTGAGGAGCTCGAAACACGTTTTGTTATGCTTCTTCATAGTTAGAACCCGGTTGAGAGTATAGCCAGCGGCAGATACGGCTTCTCCCCAAAAGTTGATAGGAAGCTTGGTGGTAGCCAACATTGTTCGTGCAGTCTCTATCAGCGTCCGATTTTTCCTTTCTGCAACTCCATTCTGCTGTGGAGTGTACGGCGCACTAAACTCTTGCAATATACCTCTTCTATCACAAAATTCTTCCATCTTATTGTTTTTGAACTCCGTACCATTATCACTTCGTAATCGACAGATGCCAGACTGGTACAAGTTCTCTATCTTCTTGAACAATTTCAGCAAACTCATGAATGTTTCATCTTTCGACTTCAAGAACATCACCCACGAAAATCTTGAATAGTCATCAGTTACCACTAGGTAGTAAAGATCTCCAGTAATGCTTTTGATGTTCACAGGAACAAAGAGATCTGTGTAAAGTCTTTCAAGTGGCTTCGAGATAGAGTTCTCCATTTTTCTGGGATGAGATTTCTTATGTTGCTTTCCTTTCAAACATCTTATACATTCTCCCTCCAGGTGGAAGCTATTCAGATTAACACCTTTAACAAGATCGTTATGCACCAGGTGATTCATCTTACATAGGTGAATGTGGCCCATTTTCCGATGCCACAGCACTGACTCCTTCTCGGTAGCTTTTGATACAAAACACTAAGGATGACCCATAGTAGTTGTAGCAACATTCATGTCTAGCACGTACAGATCATTAACCCTCAGCGCTCGCTTGATGATCCATTCCTCAGGAATAACAAACCCCGGCTTCAGAATCAGACACTCCTTGTTGGTAAAATGTGTTGTGTACATCCTGTCAAAAATCTAAGAAATGATGAGCAAATTGTTCTCCAGTTCTGGTATGTAGTTGACTCTTTCAAATGAAACGACACCGTTTGATAATGTGCCCTCCCCGATAATTCGACCACCTTGGTTTCCGGCGAAACCAACATAACCACCATTAAAGCCTCTAACGTCGTACAGTAGGGTCTTCCGCCGTGTCATGTGCCAGGACGCTCCGCTATCCATAATCCACTTTGAAATAGATCTTGGAAGCTCCTGCACATTTCACATGCAATTTAGTTAGAAGTTGAAGCAACCCAAGCCTCGTTTGACTCGGGTAGCTCGACGTTAATGTGAGTTTTCATTGTGTACAGTGGTGGGAAGTTTTTGTCTTTCATTTCTAAACTTTTCTCGGTTCCAACCTCAACCTCTTTGTATAGAATAAATTCATCCTTTTTAGGTTGACCAGATGGTTGAACCTTCTTTGGAATATACTTCTTGCCCGGTGGGGTCGAAGAACTTTGTTTTTCAAGCTTCTCATAATAATCCAAAGGTACATCCATCTTAACCGGTTTGGTTGAAGATGATTGTTTTGCAGCACTATCAGAAACCTTTGGTTTTGTTTCATTTGATGTCTTTGCTTGAGATTTTGGCATCCATGTTTGTTGTGGAGGAGCAAATCGTTTGTAAAATTCACCATTTTTCTTTACCGGTTGTTTAACAGGTTCAGATTTGGTTTTAGTGTTTTCAGATTTTGGAAGCTTCCTTTCAACAAACATAGGCGCTTTGCCTTTGACATCTTTTGACTTTTTTGGATTCTCAGCAACCACATACTTAGGTTTCAGATTGGTACACTTTCTTGCAATGTGACCAATTTGGTTGCATTTGAAGCATGTTTGGGTGTCAACGACCCGGCTTTTACCATCAGTCTGCGGCTGTGAGGCCTTTTTAGCAAAGAACTCTTCATTTGTTTTTGTAAAAATTTCCGATCCTTGTTCGGAAATTGAGCTTGAACTTTTAACAAATGTTTTCTTTTCAACAAATTTTGTTTTCTGAAAGTTCTTTTTCTGGTAATTCTTACCACCCTGATGTCCACCAAACCTTCTGTTTTGGTTGTTTTTATGAAAACGTGGTAGCATACTTGGTTTGTTGTAGTAAGATTTATCACATTGAAAGTTCAAAAACCTTTTAGAACTTGTTAAACCTTCGACTTCAAAAACATCAATCTCAACTAATTTGAAAACCTTTTTCAGTTTATCCACATTTACGTTTTTGGTCGGAAACTCTGTATCCGAGTACAGCTTATCAGAACCATTCATCTTGTACATGACAAGAGTCGGTTCATCACTTAAGTTGTTCAGGGACTTAAGTTTCGGGATGTAATTGTTTAAAAAACATTCATCATCCTCAATTGTGGAATCACTGTCAGATTTTAACACCTTTTCAACAACATTTTTCACAACCTCAGATTCAATGCTATCTTCATCGGTTTGTGAATTGAATGTGACATCAATATTTTATGGTAGTTTTTCAACATCAGTTTTATCACTTGATTCAGATTCATTAACCAACCCATATTGTTTTTTCGTGAAATTATTGCACATGGGTGGTGTATTGTTGTGATACCCCACCCTGGTTCCATCTGAATAAACATCTTCACCGGCTTTGTTCTTCCCGATTGGTTTGAGAACTATATGTTAAAGAACAAAGTTGGCAGACGAATAGCTGTTCAGCTTCAGATTGATTCTCTCATTTTCAATTTTAGCTTCCTGAAATTGAAGATTGAGATTCGCAATCTCATCCAGTTGCTGATTTATCAGTTTTTCTTTAGCTTGAAGAACTCCTGATAAATGAGTGTTTTCTTTATGAGTTTTTGAGTTGCGTTCATCTGAATCTTTTATTGTTCTTTTCAGTTTGTTAAAATTTTCATAAATTTTCCTGTTTTCAAGAATCAAATTTTCATTTTCTTTGCGAAATCGTTCAACATCATCTTTATCAGTTTCAATTTTTTCAGTTAATTCTTTGATTCTTTCAGTTGAACCTTTTATCAATTTACCTCGACCAATCACTTCTCTATCTATAATGCTAATTTTATCTATTAGCTCCTGGATTCTCGTTCTTGAGAGATGTTTATGTGTATTGCAGACTTTGCATTCTCGCATGCAACCTCTGCAAACACTTTCAGATTTAACATTTTCAGCCTTACCTGGTTCATTATTGGAACCACTAGAACTGACCTTTTCTGACGACTCAGACTTAGAAGCAGACTTGAAATCTACCTCAAGTGCCTTCGCCATCAAGACTTGATCTGCCATATTGGTCAAGTTTTCGGCTGTCATCTCTTTTTCAACGTTGATAATCCCTTCGTCCACTTTATTTGGCTACTTAGATCTCAGATATGCCTCGTATCTTTCCTGTTTTAGTCTTTCTCTCTCAGCTCTGTTTGCTGCATCTATCTTGATTTGTTCTTCTACTGTCGGGATTAATTTAATAAGAGCTTCGAAATTAATGATTGCTGGATCAACACAAATGTTTCCCTTTGGGTCCAAGTAACACTCTCGATCTGGATCCCATCTTTTCGCCTTTTTAGCTTCTTTGTAAGCATTGCAGATCCTTTTCTTCTTTATTGATGCCAAACTTCTTTCTTGGTTATATGTTGATGTTGGTGGTGCTGTTGGTGCTGCTTCAACTTGTGCCATAAATGCATAATCGATAACATCCTCTTTAGGAAGAAATTCACTCCAGTTAAACCCCTCATCGTCTGGGATCACTGCCAAAGCTCTCGACTTTTCTTTCGGATTGTCTTCAATCTGGTTCATTTTCGGTGGTTCCTCATGATTTCGATGATAGACTGCCTTTCTATAGTAATCGTCGTGAAATGGATTTGAAGTCTCGTCAGCAACAAAATTCCGACATTCTCT
Organism: Helianthus tuberosus; assembly: GCA_030545235.1. Lineage (NCBI taxonomy): Eukaryota > Viridiplantae > Streptophyta > Magnoliopsida > Asterales > Asteraceae > Helianthus > Helianthus tuberosus. The sequence continues at coordinate 22,725 of JARYGA010047967.1, forward strand.
TTTGAAGTGACCCTTTTGTTTGCATTTAAAACAAGTCACCTTTGACTTGTCAAAACCTAGCTTTGTTGAGGGTCCTCCAATCGAGTTTCGCCCTGTAATCTCCATGAATCTCTGAACTCGGTGAATAACGCTAGCCATACACCAGCGAATGTCGATAAGCTCCATCTCTTCTAGATCTATTTGATCATAATATTCTTTGGTGAGATTGGTGTTGCCAATCTTCCCGGCAACTAGGCTCTCGTAAGATTCCAGAATTGATGCGAGAAACACCATTTGCTGCTTAGCTGTTTCTTCATTAAAATTTTGTGCATTGTTGAGGTTCACGGCTATGTTGCTTTGGAATACGTTGGCGTTTGGAACAGTTTGAGTTTACTGAGTGTTTGATGTAGATGACGTAGTTGCACTAGAACCAGTACCATGATACCCATAGCTGCTTGATGAAGATCCACTGTTAGACTTCCCTTGTGCAACAGTATTTGAGCTTTCAACACTGAAAGCAGTTTTCGATGATGTAGCTTTAGAGATCATGCTGCCTCTGTAATATAGATCAACATTTTGTTGATACTGTGTGTCACTCACTTTATTCATCTTCTTGATTTCCAACTCGTGCCCCTCAAGCCGTTCAATCAACCAGTTCAGTGTCATTTCTGCCATCGGCTTGGTGTTCTTGAGCACTAAACCAAAGTACTGCCAATCTTGTTCATTCGGCAACGCCTCAAACATCTTGTCAACTAACTCCTCCTCATCTTTCTTGATTCCGAATCTTGCTAATTCTGCCTTTAAATGACAGAATCTTTCGATCATTTGGCGCACATTCTCATTTTTCATACAAGTAAATAAATCGAACCCCTTTTTTAACAAAGATTTTTGTTTTTCACTATCTCTTCACCGCCAGTACATTTCTTTTCCAGTTTCTCCCACAAATCCTTTGAATTGTCGTAATTGATCAATGAGATGATATCGTCTCTAACAGACTGGTGTAGCATGGCAATGGCTTTTTTTTCGGACACAAACTCTTCTTGGTCAGTATCTTCTAGATTCTCATAGTCTTCTCTTGAAGTAGTGTATCCATTCTTAAGACATTTCCAACTGTCATAAGCGAATGCTCTCAACCATCCATCAAACCGCTTCGACCAGCGATTGTAATCCTCTATCACCATAAGTTTTGGTGGTTTGTTATAAGTACCATACGCGTTGTCAACACTTAGCGAATCGGATATTGCCTTAGTAGCTGTTTTTGGGTTTGTGTTGGATGAAGTAGCTCCACTGCTATTGTATGCAAAGAAATCACCAAACGGATTTATGAGCTCATCTCCCATGATTGTCGTTCCTGAAAAAGTCAAACTTGGTCAAACTTGGAAACACAACAACAACAGTTGATAGGATGGTAATTCGTCCGAATGATTGTCCGGACGGATGACCAAAATGAACTAGTCTCACAAATATGCCAAGTGATGGATGGCCATCGGGTCGGATGGCAATACGATCGGTTGGTAATCCTTTGATTGAACTTGAACTCTTTTAAACAACAAAATATTGATCCGGTCGGACGGCAATCCCATCGGATGAGTAGTAACGTCAGGGAGTAGTATGAACCTGTAACAAGGCAATCCGATCCGATGACTATCCGATTGGACGAGTGACGTCAGTAATGTTCTTCACAAAGTTCATGGTTTTTGATCGATTTCGATGTGTTTTAGTTCGAATTTTGCCGTGAAAATTTGTAGGATTGTACTATAACAGATTTCGATCAAAATATGTGAAATTCAGTCCAATTTAACCGTGAATTCTTTGTTAATTTTAGATTTTTCGCTGCTTTAGGTAAGAATAGGTAGAACACAGATAGAAATGGAGAAAAAGATGAAGAATCAGGTAAAATCTCTGATGGAATCGGCTGAAATCGGCTGTAATTGGTCAACATCTCCGTGAAATCGATGCAGATTCTCTCCGAATCCAACCTCCAAGCTCTGATACCAATTATGAGGGCTGGTTAGTTCGGTTCTAGATTGAACAACTCAGGTTGGATCGATCACTGTAGAAGTGCGGAACCAATATACAGAGTCAAAGAAGAATCAATAACAAGATCTGCGTTTAAAGCTTCAATTCTCATTCAAAGATTGTGAAAATACAAGGTTCCGATGATAGTTGGACAGAGCTTCGCCTCAGAGACAAACCAAGCAACAACTGTTCACAAATGAACCCCTAGTCTCTATTTATAGGCGAGTTGGACTGGGAGAACTTATGTCATCCGATCGGATGGTCAACCGACCGGATGATCATCCGTCCGGACGACACATGCCATCCGATCGGACGACCTTTACAAAATACATTTCTGTTCCATGTCTCCCAGTTATAATATAACATTCAAACAAAACTATACATTGACACATACAGGACAAAAATATATACTAAGTACAGACGGAAGCTACAGACATAGTGCATCTACAGCACCCTTTGAGGCATTATATGAAAGAAAATGTCGATCGCCGATTGTATGGCACGAGATCGGAGACGCGCAAATTAACGGTCCTGAGTTATTGCAAGAAACGACTGACAAGATCATCCAGATACGAGACAATCTCTTGAAAGCTCGGAGTCGTCAAAAGAGTTACGCCGATAAACGCTGCAAGCCCCTTGAGTTCGAAGTTGGTGATCACGTACTCCTAAAGGTTTCACCTTGGAAGGGGGTGATCCGATTCGGCAAGAAAGGAAAGCTAGCGCCTCGATACGTTGGACCCTTTAAAATTCTGGAAAGAATTGGCAAAGTGGCCTATAGACTCGAATTACCAGAGGAACTCAGCAACCTACATCCGACTTTCCACGTTCCGAACCTCAAAAAGTGTCTAACCGAAGAGAATTTACATGTTCCTGTTGAGTATCTACAAGTGAACGAAACATTAAACTTCATGGAAAAGCCAGTAGAGATCATGGACCGAGAGACCAGGAAACTCCGATGCTCACGCATTCCTATAGTGAAGGTTCGCTGGGAAGGCAAACGCGGTGCCGAGTTCACTTGGGAACTCGAAAGTGATATGAAAGCTAAATATCCACATCTCTTCATTACGTCCGCACCTTAATTTCGGGACGAAATTCCCTAAAGTAGGGGAGGCTGTAACAACCCGACTTTTCAGAATGTCAAAGTACAAGTTAAAGTTAAAGTCAGGTCGTTACTCAGATCTGTCTTTTCTTGCTTAATTATTGTTTTGTACACTCGTGATTCGATAAACGATGTATTGGTTAACGAAATTTTAAACTATGATTTACTACTAAGTGAAGTAACAATGCGATAAACGCAGAAATCACAACTAAACGTTATTCTACTTAACGTTATCACATCGCAATCGCATCATAACTCGAAACGCAAGTACTGTTTGTCACACCCCGACCACGTAAAACAACAAAGCGTGGCGGAAATGTCGGGGAGTGTTGTAACAGAATTATCGTTTCATAACCATGGATACAAAAAGCGTTTCGTTTTATTGATAATATTAAACAATAACATTGTCTTAACATAGAACAAACAAGTTTTATATCGACTATCATCGTTTTATGTCACTAAGGCATCGTCCAGATCCTATGTGACGCATGCATCCTAGAACGTCAATCAAGCAACAACACCTGAAACATATGTAAAAACAAAGTCAGCAAAGAAATGTTGGCGAGTACATAGGTTTTATAAGAGTATCGGAATCATGGCTTGTTTACTTATATTGCAATACCTCGAAAACCTTGTTTTTAAAAAGTGTATAATATTGCAACATGATTAACCAACTCAAATCAAGATGGTTATAATTTATAAAATTTCGTAGCCATGATTCTTAACCCAAAAGCTTTTTGTTTTAGAAAACCATCTTGTAAAACATGTCGTATAAACTCGTTAATAAAACTCGTATATTATTTCGAAAACATCGTTGAGTGACATCGTCTCAATATTGTTTACCCAAGTGAACTAAATAACGCCACGGTATGTAATATGTTGAAAACACTTATATATAAGAAGTACCAGAGGCGTATCTACCATGTTTTCACCACATTACACCCGTCCCGTTATCTACACACTAGCCATAAACCAATCGTTTACCCAAATCGTTTAACATCGTTTCCAAATCGTTTACTCGTTTAAATCGTCCTCGTTTTAATTGTGAAAACTTATATATGGTCGTCTCGTTAATAACATTCAAACCTTTGTGACTCGTTCATCGTTCAACTCGTTCTTGCATTAACAAACCTCCAAACGTTAAGTTAACAATCATCAAATTCAGTCGTTACCCACAACACCCACACATAACCATGGGTATAGTGGAATAACGGGATTTGTCATATCCTATGGTACCATAACCTAATACTGGTCGGCTTGATCAATGCTAATGAATGTCGTTCGTTATGTAACTTCAACCAACAAGTTCGTTCACATTATCGAAATCGTTAATAGTTTAGTATAAATCGTTCTATTCGTTTTTGAAATCATTGTTTAAACCTTGAAAACATTTTGTACATATGAATCACCCCAAAACAATTGAAAACAGTAAAATAGGGGAACTATTTACTCACATGTAGTGCAAGGTATCCTCAATCAATAGTACTTCAACAAACTCGAGTAAACCAGAGAAATCAAACAACACCTAGTAATTGAATCACTAGTCAAACAATAGACGCCTAAATCGGAAGATCAGACAGAATGAGGTCTTGTAACCCAAATGAGTGTTGGAACTCATGTGATATGGTTTAACAAGGCCTACATCCTAAATGAATCCTAACCTAAGTGCTTTCGACCCATCGCGGCCCATTAAGGTAGCTTATGCTACTTTAACGCGTCGTTCGCGTGAAACGCGTTCGGAATGCCTAACTAGTCCTATGATAAGTGAAATATGCCTCAACATGTTTAATATTGTTGTCTAATTAGTTTAGATACCAAAGGTTATGTTACATATGCTTAAAATGAATTTTGGCGTAAAAGGGCATTTTTGGTAATTTACCTAAGGCATATAAACTACCTATCATAAAACTACTTAAATGAAGCGACCATAAGGTATAACCTTGGAAGGTTATTCCCTATACACTATGGTCACCTAATGTGTTTGGTCGGATCCTAATGATCGCCCAAACGGGTCGGGTTCGAAAGTATAAGCGATTGTTTAGATCGCTTACCTTTACGACCCTAGACAAGCACAAAACTAAAAGTGACGAGCTAAACATGTTAGAACATGTTTAACAAGGTTTGAAAACAGGTTTGGTATAAAAAAAACGGTTTTGATACCCACAAGTAGTTTGGTTACAAAATACGCGTAAATGCGCATTTTGGCCGAAACTACGACTCGTCACTGAGCCTAGATAACGTGGTAATCAGTAGGTATAGTCACAAGGGACTATAACCATCGTGATTATGCTCATGTTATGAAGTTCAAACAAACTTCACATTGACCATAAACTGGTCAATACAGAAAGTCAAACGCAGTTTGACTTTAACGCTAAAACGAATGAAAAGAACGAAAGAACACTTACAACGGGTCCAAGAATGGAAGTTTTGAATCCGAATATTCTCAGGTATGAAGTGTTAAACACATTAACTTAGAGAAAAAATTCAGATTTCAAAGGTGTGGGTTTTTGGGGTTGAGATCATGGGGTATTTATAGATTTCCTTGAACCATTAAGATCGTTTATCGTAAACTGAGCTTTGATCTGGACCTTACATGTGTGCCCATGGTTTTCTAAAACCATGGGAGCCCCTAATATGGACTATGTTCATTGAATACCAGCCCATGGTTTTGCAAAACCATGGGTTAAACCACCAATACTTCAAAATGGACTAGGTTTATTGAATCTGCCAGAAATTTCAAAAAATGGTCCCTGCACTTGTAAAACTTGATTTTTGGCACTTTTAAGCCCCGTTAACCCCATTTCAAGGCTCTAAAATAAAGTTAAAGTATAGGAAACTTAAAATATGCTCAAAAACATCTCAGATGTCGGTTCGTTTGGTCGTACGGTTGCGTTATTCGCTTAATTACGACGGAAGTCGTAACGAACGCAAAAACGATCCAAATTAAGCGACGAATGGAATTTTATCATGCCAAACACTAAAATAAAATATTTTAATGCTTACATAAATTTTTGGATGTCCGGATGTATTCAGAACGTAAGTTATGCGCGAAAATGCAAACTTATGCACTTTTTGACGCTTTTAGTCCCTGAATGAGCATAAAGTTTAGTTTAGCACACCGAACCCCTCAAAGCCTATTTCTAAGCTATGTAAAGGATATTTATGGTATGCTTAACTTATGGTCATCTTCCAGAATGTTCATTACAGTTCAAATCGGCATAGTTTCACAATTTGACACAAATAGTCCCTGCGATCGAACAAAGTTGATTTCGGCACACCAAACCATTCAAAACTTATTTCTAAGTTATGTGGAGGTTATTTAAGGTATGTTAAGCCTATGTAACTATTTTGGAGTGTTTGTCGCGTTATACTGACTGTGTTTACGCACCAGTTTGCGTATAACCTTCCAAAACGCGATTTAAAGCTTGCAATCTGAATCGAATCGAATTGAAAAGTCACCAAACACAAATACACACATAGAAACACCAAAACACATATAATAACACCAAAGCACATTGTTTTATTAATAATCATCATGTTTTACATCGTACATCGATTACAGAACACAGTTGTCAAAGTCTCCCCTACTTCAGGAAATTTCATCTCGAAATTTTAACTAGAGGAAGTTTGTGAAAAAAAATGCGGATATTTCGTCTTCATCTGGTCCTCACATTCCCATGTAAACTCTGGGCCACGTTTGGATTCCCAGCGAACTTTGACCAAATGAATCCGTTTGTTCTTCAACTGTTTGAAAGTACGGCCCACGATTTCCACAGGTTTCTCGACAAAGTGCATCGTTTCATCGATTTGAATCTCGTCGAGAGGAATGTGTAGATCAGCGTCAACTAAACATTTTCGTAGATTGGACACGTGAAAAGTCGGGTGAATATTTCCAAGCTCTGGAGGTAGCTCTAGATGATAGGCAACCTTTCCAATTCTTTCCACAATCTTAAATGGTTCCACATATCGAGGTGCAAGTTTTCCTTTCTTTCCAAATCTCACAACTCCCTTCCAAGGTGAAACCTTGAGTAGGACACGATCTCCGACTTGAAATTCTAAGGGCTTGCGTCCCAAATCCGCATATCTCTTTTGAGGGTTTCGAGCTGTCACAAGATTATCGCGGATTTTATTGATTTTGTCAGTTGTTTCCAGAACGAGCTCAGGTCCAGTAAGCTGAGCTTCATCGGTCTCGTTCCAACAGACAGGTGAACGACATTTTTGACCGTAGAGAGCTTCGAATGGTGCCATATTAATGCTAGTTTGATAACTATTGTTGTAAGAGAACTCGATCAGCGGCAAATGAGAATCCCAATTACCACCAAAGTCTATCACGCATGCTCTAAGCATATCCTCCAAAGTTTGAATCGTTCTCTCAGATTGGCCATCTGTTTGGGGATGATAAGCAGTGCTTAGATTCAGTTGGGTTCCCAAGGCAGATTGCATGGCCTTCCAGAAATGAGATGAAAATCGAGCATCACGATCAGAGATGATATCCAAGGGCACACCATGTCGTGTCACAATCTCATCAACATAAATATTTGCAAGTTTATCAGCAGATAGATCCTCGCGAATCGGAATGAAATGAGCTGATTTCGTTAATCGATCGATAACAACCCAAATAGCATCATGACCTTTAGACGTACGCGATAACTTAGTGATGAGATCCATCGCAATGTTCTCCCACTTCCAAACCGGTATCTCTGGTTGTACAAGCAAGCCAGAAGGTCGTTGATGTTCGGCCTTGACTTTGAGACAAGTTAGGCATTTCGATACATACAAGGCAACATCCTTCTTCATACCAGGCCACCACCACCGAGTACGAAGATCCTTGTACATTTTATCAGCACCAGGATGGATAGAATATCGAGACTTTTGAGATTCGTCCATTACCAAGGTGCGAAGATCGTCTTGTTTCGGAATCCACAATCGATCCTTAAAATAGAGCAAACCATCGTCTTTCGCTTCGAGCATAAGCTCAAGTTGACGTGGTAATTCCGTACCCATCAAATTTTGTGAAACACAAAATTGTTGAGCTTGAAGGACACGAGATTGAAGATCAGCTAGAGTTCGAACAGAATGAAGCTTGACTCGTTCTTTTCTACTAAGCGCATCAGCTATGACATTCGCCTTACCAGGATGGTAGCGAATCTTGCAATCATAGTCGTTCAATAGTTCAACCCAACGTCGTTGCCTTATATTCAGCTCTTTCTGATTAAGAATATGCTGGAGACTTTTGTGGTCTGTGAAAACCACACACTTTGTTCCATAGAGGTAGTGTCTCCAGATTTTAAGTGCGAAAACCATAGCTCCTAACTCAAGATCATGAGTCGTATAGTTCTTCTCGTGAACTTTCAGCTGTCTAGATGCATATGCAAAAACCTTACCTCGTTGCATAAGGACGCAACCAAGGCCTAAGTTGGACGCATCGCAATAGACAACGAAATCATCGCTTCCTTCGGGCAGAGATAGAACAGGAGCATTACATAACTTCTGCTTCAGTGTTTGGAATGCTCCTTCTTGCTTGGGTCCCCACTCGAAAGGCTTATTCTTCTGAGTCAAAGCAGCGAGTGGAACCGCAATCATCGAGAAATTTGAAATGAATCGACGATAATAACTAGCAAGACCAAGAAAAGATCGAATCTCCGTAGGCGTCGTCGGTGTATTCCAGTCCTTAATAGCAGCAATCTTGGATGGATCCACATGAATACCCTGCTCATTGACTATATGACCCAAGAATTGAACTTCTTTAAGCCAGAATTCACACTTGGAGAATTTAGCAAAAAGTTGTTCCTTCTTCAGGAGTTCCAATGTTAAGCGAAGGTGTTGCTCGTGCTCGGCTCGAGATTTTGAATAAATGAGAATATTGTCGATGAACACAATAATGAACTTGTCCAAATAAGGTTTGCAGACCCTATTCATTAAATCCATAAAGATAGTTGGAGCATTCGTCAAACCAAAAGGCATGACAGTGAACTCGTAATGCCCATATCTTGTGCGGAAAGCAGTGTTGGGAATATCTTCTTCGAGAACACGAAGTTGATGATACCCAGAACGCAGATCGATCTTGGAAAAGCATGAAGCACCCTGCAGCTGGTCGAAAAGATCATCAATTCGAGGTAGGGGATATCGATTTTTTATGGTGAGCTTATTAAGCTCACGATAATCGATACACATTCGAAAAGATCCATCTTTCTTTTTCACGAAGAGGACAGGAGCTCCCCAAGGTGAAAAGCTCGGTCGGATGAATCCTTTATCAGATAACTCTTGAAGCTGCTTCGATAACTCTTGCATCTCCAACGGTGCAAGACGATAAGGTGCTTTTGCAATCGGGTTGGCATTGGGTACAAGGTCAATATGAAACTCGACTTGACGAACTGGAGGCAAACCAGACAGTTCATCAGGAAACACCTCCGGATAATCCCGAACAATCGGAATATCCTGAATACTCTTGCTCTTACTTTTCTCCTTGGTGACATGTGCCAGAAAAGCAACATATCCTTTTCGTAGATACCTTTGGGCTTCCAAACATGACATAAGCTTCAAACCACCAGATGGCTTCTCTCCACAAATTTCCAGAACAGCACCGGAAGACAAAGGAATACGAACAATCTTATCGAAACAAACCACCTCAGCGTGGTGTTTGGTTAACCAATCCATTCCAACGATAATATCGAAACTCCCAAGTTGCATCGGTGTGAGGTCAATAGGAAAAAGATGGTTATCAAGGTTCAACTGACAATCACGAATAACAGAATCGAGAACCAGTGGTTTACCAGTAGCAACCTCGACAGATAAGGGTTTCCTCAGTTTAGTTCTAGGTATCGCAAGCAAAGGCTCAAAAGATAACGAAACAAAACTTCTATCGGCACCAGAATCAAAAAGAATAGATGCAGGTTGATTGTTAACAAGAAACGTACCATTGACAACCTCGTTGTCAGCCCTCGCTTCGATTGCATTCAAATTGTACGCTCGCCCACGAGCGGGATTCACATTAACCTTGACGTTCGCATTCGGGTTCGCGTTAGCATTCGCGTTTGCATTCACCAGTCTCGGACAGTTGTTGCGGAAGTGACCATACTCTCCACAATTAAAACATGAACCCGGTGGGAATCTTGCAGCATTCCCTAGACCCGGAGCTGGAACCTGAGCAACCTGATTCTGTCCCAAACAACAAACATTGGCCAAATGCCCAAGTCTACCACACGTTGTGCATTGTTTACAAGCTTGTTGTGCAACGTGATGACCGTTGCAATGAGCACAATGAGGTGCGGTACCAGCATACGCTTTCTTTGCAGGTGGCTGAGCCGGTGGGTTCTGCGGGTTCTGAGCAGTCTGTGCTGTAACAGCAAAATTCTGGGCACCCTTTCGCTTCCTCGATTTCTTCGACGACTCACCTTCCTTACCCTTACCCTTACCCTTTTTCTTGTCCTTCTCTGAATCAGTCGCCTTCTTTTTATCACCCTTGCGGGTGAGTTTACCCTTCCTGACTTGAGTCTCAGTCAGGGTAGCAGACAACTCGATTGCTTGACGAAGGGTAGTAGGATTAACACCGGTCACAATCTCCAAAATAGAATCGGGTAGACCATCGATATATCTCTCGATTGCTTTCTCCAGAGGGGTAACCATGGTGGGACACAATAGACTGAGTTCCTCAAAACGATTCGTGTACGCACGGTGTTCAGCCCCATCTTGCTTTAAATCGTCAAACTCTCGCTCCAAAGCCCGAGTTTTGTGACGGGGACAAAACTCCTTCATCATGAGAGCCCGAAGCTCTTCCCATGTTTGTGCCAACGCCACTTCGGCACCCCTGTCGCGCATAATACCATTCCACTAGGTAAGCGCTCGCTTCTCAAACACGCTCGAAGCAAATTCAACCTTACGCGCATTCGGACACTGCACATGTCTGAATGTGCTCTCGATACTCTCAAACCACTGCAGGAGCGCAGTTGCTCCTTGCGACCCAGAAAACTTAAGCGGCTTCGCAGTATTGAAGCTCTTGAAGTTACACGGCGCATTGTTGTTGTTGTATATCTCGTGGACTTGGGTCACAACACCGGGAAGCACAGCAGCCACTTGCTGAGAGACCAGGGCTGCGATTTCTTCAATAGTAAAAGATTGTGCTTCACGTCGAGGAGGCATTGTCTAACAAGGAAACAGGAGAATCGAGTGAGGTTGAAAATTAGGAAAAAACAAAAGAGGTATCGTCAAAACACAAGGAAGGCGATCATTTATTTGTTACCTCGAACAAACAAACGACACGCAGTGACTAATCAAAGTAAATAGGTCAAAAATAATGTATAGCGAAGACATGCTCGCCTATAAGTGAACACTCACCCCAAGAGTTCCCAGGTAAGAGTGACTGGTCCGATTATGTGGATTTGTACGAACACTCTAGCCTTAGACAGAAAACTCAGAGTACAGGCACTTACTCTTCTAGTTTGCACGTGTTCACATTATTTAGACCCAAACTTTGACGAGATTTTGAAAACTTAAAGGGTTCAAAACCATATAATAGAGGGTTCAAAACCTAGTAATCAATCATCCTATAACAGATGATTAGTTTTCGAAGCGGGTTCGAAAATTGTGTTCTCGTTGTTGTTATCACCTAAGGATAGGTGACGATTTTGTTTTAAAAAAATCTAAACGCAAATAAACTTGCGTTGGGGTCCTAGAAGTTATAGTCTAGGTCAAAGCATTACTAATAACCTAGTTCCCTATAACCATTGGCTCTGATACCAACTCTTCTGTCACACCCCGACCACGTAAAACAACAAAGCGTGGCGGAAACGTCGGGGAGTGTTGTAACAGAATTATCGTTTCATAACCATGGATACAAAAAGTGTTTCGTTTTATTGATAATATTAAACATTAACATTGTCTTAACATAGAACAAACAAGTTTTATATCAACTATCATCGTTTTATGTCACTAAGGCCTCATCCAGATCCTATGTGATGCATGCATCCTAGAACGTCAATCAAGCAACAACACCTGAAACATATGTAAAAACAAAGTCAGCAAAGAAATGCTGGCGAGTACATAGGTTTTATAAGAGTATCGGAATCATGGCTTGTTTACTTATATTGCAATACCTCGAAAACCTTGTTTTTAAAAAGTGTATAATATTGCAACATGATTAACCAACTCAAATCAAGATGGTTATAATTTATAAAATTTCATAGCCATGATTCTTAACCCAAAAGCTTTTTGTTTTAGAAAACCATCTTGTAAAACATCTTGTATAAACTCGTTAATAAAACTCGTATATTATTTCGAAAACATCGTTGAGTGACATCGTTTCAATATTGTTTACCCAAGTGAACTAAATAATGCCACGGTATGTAATATGTAGAAAACACTTATATATAAGAAGTACCAGCGGCGTATCTACCATGTTTTCACCACATTACACCCGTCCCGTTATCTAAACACTAGCCATAAACCAATCGTTTACCTAAATCGTTTAACATCGTTTCCAAATCGTTCCCAAATCGTTTACTCGTTTAAATCGTCCTCGTTTTAATTGTGAAAACTTATATATGGTCGTCTCATTAATAACATTCAAACCTTTGTGACTCGTTCATCGTTCAACTCGTTCTTGCATTAACAAACCTCCAAAGGGTAAGTTAACAATCATCAGATTCAGTCGTTACCCACAACACCCACACATAACCATGGGTATAGTGCAATAACGGGATTTGTCATATCCTATGGTACCATAACCTAATACTGGTCTGCTTGATCAATGCTAATGAATGTCGTTTGTTATGTAACTTCAACCAACAAGTTCGTTCACATTATCGAAATCGTTAATAGTTTAGTATAAATCGTTCTATTCGTTTTTGAAATCATCATTTAAACCTTGAAAACATTTTGTACATATGAATCACCCCAAAACAATTGAAAACAGTAAAATAGGGGAACTATGTACTCACATGTAGTGCAAGGTATCCTCAATCAATAGTACTTCAACAAACTCGAGTAAACCAGAGAAATCAAACAGCACCTAGTAATTGAATCACTAGTCAAACAATAGACGCCTAAATCGGAAGATCGGACAGAATGAGGTCTTGTAACCCAAATGAGTGTTGGAACTAATGTGATATGGTTTAACAAGGCCTACATCCTAAATGAAACCTAACCTAAGTGCTTTCGACCCATCGCGGCCCATTAAGGTAGCTTATGCTACTTTAACGCCTCGTTCGCGTGAAACGCGTTCGGAACGCCTAACTAGTCCTATGATAAGTGAAATATGCGTCAACATGTTTAATATTGTTGTTTAATCAGTTTAGATACCAAAGGTTATGTTACATATGCTTAAAATGAATTTTGGCGTAAAAGGTCATTTTTGGTAATTTACCTAAGGCATATAAACTACCTATCATAAAACTACTTAAACGAAGCGACCATAAGGTATAACCTTGGAAGGTTATTCCCTATACACTATGGTCACCTAATGTGTTTGGTCGGATCCTAATGATCGCCCAAACGGGTCGGGTTCGAAAGTATAAGCGATTGTTTAGATCGCTTACCTTTACGACCCTAGACAAGCACAAAACTAAAAGTGACGAGCTAAACATGTTAGAACATGTTTAACAAGGTTTGAAAACAGGGTTGGTATCAAAACAAACGGTCTTGATACCCACAAGTAGTTTGGTTACAAAATACGCGTAAATGCGCATTTTGGCCGAAACTACGACTCGTCACTGAGCCTAGATAACGTGGTAATCAGTTGGTATAGTCACAAGGGACTATAACCATCGTGATTACGCTCATGTTATGAAGTTCAAACGAACTTCACATTGACCATAAACTGGTCAATGCAGAAAGTCAAACGCAGTTTGACTTTAACGCTAAAACGAATGAAAAGAACGAAAGAACACTTACAACGGGTCAAAGAATGGAAGTTTTGAATCCGAATATTCTCAGGTATGAAGTGTTAAACACATCAACTTAGAGAACAAATTCAGATTTCAAAGGTGTGGGTTTTTGGGGTTGAGATCATGGGGTATTTATAGATTTCCTTGAACCGTTAAGATCGTTTATCGTAAACTGAGCTTTGATCTGGACCTTACATGTGTGCCCATGGTTTTCTAAAACCATGGGAGCCCCTAATATGGACTATGTTCACTGAATACCAGCCCATGGTTTTGCAAAACCATGGGTTAAAACCACCAATACTTCAAAATAGACTAGGTTCATTGAATTTGCCAGAAATTTCAAAAAATGGTCCCTCCACTTGTAAAACTTGATTTTTGGTACTTTTAAGCCCCGTTATCCCCATTTCAAGGCTCTAAAATAAATTTAAAGTATAGGGAACTTAAAATATGCTCAAAAACATCTCAGATGTCGGTTCGTTTGGTCGTACGGTTGCGTTATTCGCTTAACTACGACTGAAGTCGTAACGAACGCAAAAACGATCCAAATTAAGCGACGAATGGAATTTTATCATGCCAAACACTAAAATAAAATATTTTAATGCTTACATAAATTTTTGGATGTCCGGATGTATTCAGAACGTAAGTTATGCGCGAAAATGCAAACTTATGCACTTTTTGACGCTTTTAGTCCCTGAATGAGCATAAAGTTTATTTTAGCACACCGAACCCCTCAAAGCCTATTTCTAAGCTATGTAATGGATATTTAGGGTATGTTTAACTTATGGTCATGTTCCAGAATGTTCGTTACAGTTCAAATCGGCATAGTTTCGCAGTTTGACACAAATAGTCCCTGCGATAGAACAAAGTTGATTTCGACACACCAAACCATTCAAAACTTATTTCTATGTTATATGGAGGTTATTTAAGGTATGTTAAGCCTATGTCACTATTCCGGAGTGTTTGTCGCATTATACTGACTGCGTTTACGCACCAGTTTGCGTATAACCTTCCAAAACGCGATTTAAAGCTTGCAATCGGAATCGAATCGAATTGAAAAGTCACCAAACACAAATACACACATAGAAACACCAAAACACATATAATAACACCAAATCACGTTGTTTTATTAATAATCATCATTGTTTTACATCGTACATCGATTACAGAACACAGTTGTCACACTGTTATTGTTCTATGTGTGTGTTATTATGTTCTTTACTTGTGTATGCCTTATACATGATCTGGGATATTATTCGCAAATGCAATCGCAACCTTATCACGAACTCGATGTGACAACCTCACTAAACCAGGTATCCGTACGATTTAATTAATAATTAATTACTACTTAATTACTGTGCTTACTTGAAATTACTGATGAACTGCTACTTGATTTCTGATACATGCATATACCTGCATCATACTTTACTTATCGTCACTACATTATTTACATGCTGAACCTTAGTGACAAACATGATGCACAAAAAGCACAGTAGCACTATAAACGGATAACCTATTGAACATGCTGATAAGCCAGCATCAGGCAGACACTGCCTCTAAGGCCAGTATGAGCCAGAAATATTTTACTACACTAGTGGTGAGTGTAAGGATACAAGGGTTGTAGAACTGCGTCTCTAGGAATAAGTCACAATGACTGGATGTGCCTAAAACGTGCTCTAAGCACAAAATTCAGCACTTTACATAATAATTCAGCATTAAGTTACCTAATAAAGTGCCAAAACATGAGGAAAATATTCCCGACACTTTGGAGGAATAAGTTGTGTCACTAAAAAGGGTATTAACGACACTTTAAAGCTTGTTTAAGCACATTAACGGATTACTATCCAACCAAACAACCGGACTATACCCGGAACATGAAAATATTGTCATCTTCATTATTTATCTTTTTCTGAGCCAGTTAGGGTCCCTGAATACCCTAACACCCATTGTAACGCATGACACACCACTAACCGGGTTAATCACTTAACTTAACTAGATTAACCTAACTATATACTTAACTAATTGTTGGAAATGAACTTGTACCCCCCCCCCCCCTTTAACCAACCGTCCCCATGAGGGGGGACATACCTTGTCCTCTAAAATATTATTATAATCTTATGCCTAATATCTAGTTAGCATAAGATCTAATGGTTAATCACCCTAACTTTGTCTATAAGTTGTTAGCTTAGTCTAACATGATCATTCACTTATCAACATCACATAAACACTACTCTCTCCCTCTCCTAGAGCTCTCGGCCGAACACACCCCACCCCCATCCATCATTTTCGAATTTGTTTCAAGCCACTCCAAGCATCTACAAGTGATAAGGATCGCATATAAGGAGTCTTGGTGCACTCGGAGCTTGAAGGACCTCATTCTCTTGCTTTTATCCACCCTATTTGCGCTTAGATTCTTCCCTAGCCTCGAGCTAGTGGTATGTTACTTAAATCACCTTCTCGAACCATTTTAAAGTGGTTAATATGATATGTAACGGTTAAAAGACGCAAACATACAAGAGGAAGCATAAAAGTCTACTAAAAACACTAAAAGTGTTGGTTAAAAGCTCATATGTTGTGTAAAACTTGTAGTATTTGATTTGTGTGATTACTTGGACCCGATCTATGTTGTGGTAGCTCGGATCGTCATTTAACCCGGATTGGTCATGATCATAGATCATGACATAAGGTTGTTTTGAAAGTAATAAGGGTTAAAGGATGAAACTCTACCACACACGAAACATGAACTTGTGTAAAAGCGATTTTGCTTGTGAAATAGTGTTTAAAACTAGTAGATCTACGTATCTACAAGCGGTATTTTCAAAGGACCACGTGTCAAGAGAAAACATACTTTTAAAGACGGATCTTACACTAACAAGAATGATTTTTAGAACACACAAGTGTGTAAACACTTGTGTAACACAAAGTTTTGACGAAAGAACTATTCTTGTAAATATTGACAAGAAGTTGTGAAAGTTTATTTTCTTTAAAAACGAGACTTTTACGAAACCGGGTTGATTTATACAAAAGATCCACTAAAAATGATGGAAAGATACTACATATTTTGGAAAAACCACAAGTTCATGTACTTTTGCGATTTACATCTATTTCGACTAGTTTGATGGTTTGTATAATGCTTATTGTTGATTGAGAAAATTGTTGGTTTGATTTGTAAAAGAAAATGATACGCTTGAAAGCGTGGCCACCTCCAGTTACAGAGGAAACTCTGGCGAAATTTTTCCAAAAACCTAACACTTAGAAATATTTCTACCACAAGGGTTAGAAATACATTTTGACTTGTTTTCAAAATATAAGTTTCGCCACGACTATATTTACAAAACATCGGAGGTGGGATTTTCACAAAATAAAACTTGGTAAATATATATTTAATATATATTTTTCATAAAGTCACTTGATATGTGTTTATGATTATTTTGTGAAAATACTAGTATTATTTTTAGGGTAAAAATAATACTATCAAATGTTAACGAATCCAAAATAATACGAACGCCTTTACGATAAATATATAAGTTACACCGGTAATTATTATTACCACTCGATTATTAAAACGTAACTTACGCATTTCGAGATAATATGACTTAACGCGTATTTTTGTCAAGGTATTATTTTGGGAAAATTATGTAATAGAAAATATAATATTTTTGAGAAGAATATTTATATTTTGGAATTAGAAATAAGATATATTAAGTGAGACTTAATAGTGTAATTCGAATGTTACGAACGCACATGTATTAAATCCCCCATCCTTGGGAAGGAAAATGACTACCAAGTATATACAGAAAATAAACACGAAATAGTTGTCTAACTATTTCCCAACAACTTAAACCATAAAGCTAAGGCACGGCCGTCCGTCTAATAGAATTAGTACGTGTAGGTCGTCACACAGCTGCTTGATCAGGAGACATACTTGGTAGAGACGCACCACTGTGAGTTCATGTCCCCCTTTTCTCTTAACTGTTTTCAGTTTTCTAACTACGGGGGTGAAATACATGTTACTTTGATTACAAGTACTTTATACATGGTATGGTTAGCGTAAGGAGGTTTACTACTTAGATCATGTGAGTGGGTAGGCAGAAACTGGAGGCCATTAATCCTCATTGTAGGACCGAGGGACGTAAGCGGTAGATCTATCTGGGTGTAGCGAGCCCAACCCCAGGCCCAACCAGAACGGACCTCGGGGTGACTTTGTACCCATCGCGAAATCTGCTAGGTTTGAGTCTTCCTACTTGCACTTCACACATATCAATGGTCTTGCAAGCCATTGGTGATCTCTTTTTTCCTTATTTGCTACATACCAGGATTTTTATACTTACAAGTGTTTTACATACTCACTTACACATGAACTCGCTCAACATTATTGTTGATTTTTCAACTTACATGTATTTCAGGGAACTAAAGATCTGGCGCGGTATGTTATGTTTTCCCGCTGCATATGGGTTACGAGGTCATCCGGGTTTGGGGAATGTGACTGTTTCCTGGACAAGTCACAGTCCTTAAACTGTGTTTAGGTCATGTTGATGTTTATGTTTGTTGAACAATGTCATTAGGATGTGTTTCCGTTAAGACAATGTTGTTGTGTTTGGTTTTTAAAACTTAATCTATGGATGATCTTGCATGGTTTTATTTCATATAGCTTTGTTATGGTTAAGCTATGGTATTAAGAAGTCACACCAAAATTAACCACGCTTCCGCAAAGCCAGGGTGTGACAGCTTGGTATCAGAGCTCTGATCATAGCGAACTAGGATTCTTTCTCGAGACTAGACTATGATCACTAGGGCTCTCACGAAAACATTTTTACTGCATACCACTTAAGTCCAGATCCAAAACTTTTATAAACACATGTTGAGCACATTTCATTTATTATTTATAGGCTCAGTCTTGGAGGCTGAGGCTCGGTCTTGGAGGCCGAGGCTCGGTCTGGGAGATCGAGGTAGTTGGCTAGTGGGACTAGGAGAATTGACTAGTGGGACTAGGAGAATTGGCTAGTGGGACTAGGAGAATTGGCTAGTGGGACTAGGAGAATTGGCTAGTGGGACTAGGAGAATTGGCTAGTGGGACTAGGAAGAGCAGTCTGAGAGGCTGGGAGGCTAGTGGGACTAGGAGTATTATTTGAATGCTTACTTGGTGACTTATGTGATTATTTGATTGTATGATTGACTGTTTGTGCATGTTTGTGTTTATGATACAGACACCATGGACACCTCTGGCACAGGTGACTCAGACACCACAGGACCTAGACCTATAGTATCAGATGACCTAGAGTCTTCGGAGCGCGAGGTTCACACATCCGACGTTACCAGCACAGACGAGGATGACTTTCAGCCCTTTGCTTTACCTGATGGTGCTGATGAGCTCGCTGATGGCCCTTTGGCCGGGGACCTACCACTTGTAGTGATCCCTGCTCCCATACCACTTGCTTCATATCCTACTTACGATTTGCTTCTCGACGCTGACGATGATGGCGACGTCGATCTGTTTGATGACGAGCCCTTAGAGGATGATGTTCAAGGCGAGGCCCTTCTTGCTGCTGGTGATCTTTTGATGATCGCAGACGCTCCCGCCGAGGAGTCACCTGCTCACTCTCCGGTCCCAGACTCTTTCGAGTCTGTGGCCTCCGCACCTTCACGCACTCTGAGTGCGCAGCACTTTTCTCCTGGATCAGATCCCGACCAGGCATCCTCTGTTGCCCCTATTCCTAGTTTTGCTTTTGACCACGATGATTTGGAGGATTCCGATCCTGTCTTTCCCCCAGGATTCGACCCAGATGAGGATATAGAGTTTATACCCATGGATCAGCCTATGGAGGATCCAGTCGACCCATTTGACCCAGTTGATCCCATAGACCCTGAGTTTGATTTTGAGATGGCCTTTGATGAGCCTGAGCAGGTAGCCGCTCCTGACCCAGCGTTTGAGCACGACCCAGTTCATGCTGACGCACCTATTATTGAGCCTGTCATTGCTGACCCACCTATTGATGATCACCCAGTAGATGCTCCGTTGTTGGAGGGCGATCACGTTATTGCTGCTGATCATGTTGATCCCCCACTTATTGCTGATGCACCAGTTGACCCTCTTGTTGCACCTCACCTTTATCCTATGCCTGTTCAGTTTGATCGAGCACTTTTTGAGGCACAGATTGACCCACGAGATGAGCACGCCCAGTGTGGGTGGATTCCTGCTGATGATGAGGTTCCACCTATTCCTCCTCATACCACTGATACCCGTCACGTTGATTTCTCTTTTACTCAGTACCCTCTCCAGGTCGGCATCGCGTCACGGGAGCTAGAGGGTTCTTCGGCTCACCCTTTTGGACACGTACCGGTATCTATCCCTGCTATGCCACCGTCTGCTACTTTTCCCCCTGTTTCTCCATTTCATGTGGCACCTTTTGATCCCACCAGTGAGCCGTTTCTTTGGACGTCACCATCTGTTATGCCACTAACCGACCCCTACCATCCTTTCCATAGGGGGTATACTATTGAGGAGGTTTTGATGTCCTTTGTCGCCCAGCACGAGGCACACACACAGCGCATTCAGGAGCTTGAGAGAGCCCAGCCGCCGCCGTGTCAGTGCCAGGGTCAGACCCACTCTCCTTTGCAGCCCTCTCGACCTTTACCACCAGACTATGCTGCACGCCTTTTGGCACTTGAGCAGCAGGTTGCTTCTTGGTTGCGTACCCAGAGAGCCATGGAGGAGGACTGGCTCCATTTGCGTCGCTTGTTTTACACTCACTTTCCCCCTCCTCCACCGCCATCCGTGTAGAGCTCTTCAGTACCGTATGGATAGACGTTGGTGAGAAGACGGCGAATGCTTTTGACTGCACAACATTTTTGGAGACTACATTTTGATTCTGACTTTTGTTGATTAATGTTTGTGCATGGGATGTTGTGTGATTGATATGATTATAACATGAGACGTTATGTACTATCATTATATACGTATGCTATATTATGACCTGACTTACGTATTATAACATGGAATCTTTATTATGGCCTGACCGACATAAACCCATCTTTTAGAAGATGCCGCCGAGACGTGAGACACGCATGCCTACCAATGAGGCAGAACTCCAACAAGTCATCGCTGCTGCCATCGCACAATACGCCGCTTCGCAAGGAGGACCCAGCGGAAGCAGCTCGAATAACAATGGCAACAATAATCCACCTCATGGTAATACTAAGACATTTAGACATACCATGACCTAATTGGATATCTTTAGCAATGATGCTAATGCCGATCGTATGTTATAACGTATGTGCAGGGTGCACCTACAAGCAGTTTCTAGACTGCAAACCGGTCAACTTTGATGGCACAGGAGGTGCTGTCGCCTTTGTTCATTGGGCCGAGAAAACTGAATCTGTTCTCCGCATGAGCAAATGTGCACCGAACCAGCAAGTCACCTACATTTCTGGGCTATTTCTGGATGGAGCCCTATCTTGGTAGAATTTGCAAGTACAGACACTTGGTGAAGCTGCTGCCTACGCGCTAACCTGGACCAAACTGAAGGAACTCATGCGCAAAAAGTATTGTTCCCGCGCTGAAATCCAAAGATTGGAAACCGAGTTCTGGGATTTGAAAATGGAAGGTCCAAAGATCGCAGAATACGTTCAAAGGTTCCATGACTTATAGCATGTGGTACGCTACATGGTCACTCCGGAGTTCAAGCGGATTGAACGTTTCATTTGGGGATTAGCTCCTCAAATCATAAGCATGGTGACCTCATCCAAGCCTGCGACAATTACTGAGGCAATCGATTTGAGCGTGGCTCTCACAGAGGAGGCTATCCGCCTGAACAAGTTTGATGAGATCAAGACGAAGAAGGAAGAGACCCACGTTGAGTCATCAGGAGGTAACAAACGAAAGTTCTCGAACTTCAAACAAGGCACTAGTGGTGTTGTTAAGAAAGGAGAGTCAAGCACGCCAGCTCAGGTTACAGCTGGTAGTGGGAAGAAAGGAAAAGGATATATGGGCACCCAACCCAAGTGCAGCACCTGCCAACGTCACCATTCTGGCCGATGCGGGCCAAAAGTATGTGAAGCTTGTGGAAAGACTGGCCACTTGAAGGATTCTTGTTGGGCTAGTGCAGGCCGGGGAGGCCAAGGAGGATTTGGGAATAGAAACAATAATCGTGGTGGTATTGGGAATCGCCCACAGGGGAACAATGGAGGAAATGGGAATCGAGGCAACAATGCGAATCAAGCTGGTAATGCGAACCAAAACAACAACCAAGCTGGAAATGGAGGTGGAAACGGGCAGAGACCCGGATGCTTCAACTGTGGTGATATTGGGCATTTTAAAAGGAACTGCCCAGAGTTGAACCAAGCCCGTGGAAGAGTGTTCCACATTGAAGCAAGGGAAGCGCGCCAGGACCCCAATGTCGTTACTGGTACGTTCCCTGTAAACCAACGCTATGCATCCGTTTTATTTGATACTGGTGCCGATTATAGCTTCGTGTCCCCTACTCAATCGAAATGGCTAATGGGAAGTTAGTAGAAGCCAATGAAGTGATCAGAGGTTGTGTGATCGAATTGGGAGAGCGTGAGTTTGCTTTGGATCTACTACCAGTCCAGTTGGGAAGCTTTGACGTAGTAGTAGGAATGGATTGGCTATCAGGCAACAAGGCTGAGATAGTTTGTCACGAAAAGGTCGTTCGTATCCCGACCGAAGATGGCAAAACAATGGTGGTTCACGGGGAGAAGCGTGATACGCCGTTAAGAATTATCAGCTGCCTGAAAGCGCGAAAGTGTTTGCAGAAGGGATGTGTTGCCTTCCTGGCACACATTGTGGATAAGAAGGCTGCTGAGCCAAGAATAGAAGACATCCCTGTCGTGAGGGAATATCCAGAAGTCTTCCCAGAGGACTTACCTGGACTACCACCTCAGAGACAAGTAGAGTTTCACATTGACTTAGTTCCAGGCGCCGCGCCTGTGGCTAAGGCACCCTATAGACTTGCTCCGTCTGAGATGCAGGAATTGTCGACACAACTTCAAGAGTTGTTAGACAAGGGATTTATCCGACCAAGCTTCTCGCCTTGGGGAGCTCCGGTCCTGTTTGTCAAGAAGAAGGGCGGTAGTTTTCGTATGTGTATTGACTACCGGGAGCTGAACAAGCTGACGATCAAGAATAGATACCCTCTGCCAAGGATTGATGATCTGTTTGATCAACTGCAAGGCTCAAGCTTTTATTCAAAGATCTAATTGCGATCTGGATATCATCAGTTAAGGATACGAGAGGAAAGTATCCCGAAGACAGCCTTCAGAACTCGTTATGGACACTACGAGTTCCTTGTTATGCCGTTTGGTTTGACAAACGCACCTGCAGTTTTTATGGACTTGATGAATAGAGTTTGCAAGCCGTACTTGGACAAGTTCGTGATTGTGTTCATCGACGACATCTTGATTTATTCAAAGACAAAGGCTGAACATGAACAGCATCTAAGAGCTATTTTGGAACTGCTGAAGAAAGAACAGTTATATGCCAAGTTCTCTAAGTGCGAGTTTTGGCTACGTGAAGTCCAATTTCTTGGACATGTGGTTAATGGAAATGGAATCCATGTTGATCCCACAAAGATCGAAGCGATCAAGAATTGGGAAACGCCAAAGACGCCAACCGAGATTCGACAATTCTTGGGTTTGGCTGGCTACTATCGAAGGTTCATTGAGGATTTTTCGAAGATCGCTCAACCATTGACGCTCCTCACGCAGAAAGATAAGAAGTTTGATTGGGGAATCAAACAGGAAGAAGCGTTCCAGATATTGAAGGATAAGCTCTGCAATGCGCCAATCTTAGCACTACCGGAAGGTACAGATGATTTTGTGGTATACTGTGACGCCTCGCGTCAAGGATTGGGTTGTGTGTTGATGCAACGCCAAAAGGTTATTGCTTACGCATCACGCCAATTGAAAGTGCACGAAAAGAACTATACCACGCATGATTTGGAGCTAGGCGCAGTGATATTTGCATTAAAGATCTGGAGACACTACCTTTATAGTACAAAGTGTACAATTTTTACAGATCACAAGAGCCTACAACATATATTCAATAAGAAGGAGCTGAATATGAGGCAGAGACGATGGGTTGAGTTGTTGAACGATTACGACTGCGAGATAAAGTATCATCCAGGGAAGGCGAATGTGGTCGGCGATGCCCTAAGTCGAAAGGAGAGGATCAAGCCCATAAGGGTTAGGGCTTTAGAAATGATTATCCGAACCGATCTTTCCTTGCGCATTCGTGCCGCGCAGAAAGA
>JARYGA010047968.1:0-19093 GCA_030545235.1 Helianthus tuberosus
AGTCACAAGAAAACCTTGTCGGCCGACTATGCTCGAGCGGAGGATTTTAGGATCATGAGGTTGGATCTCGACTCGGTTCCGGAGGATGAACGCGAGGTTTATCGGAGGATGAAAGAGGAGGTTAAGAAAAAATGGACGTCGTAGGTTGTTTACTTTTTTAATCGTATCGTTATTTTTTTTTTCGCTTTTATGTTTTCCGTTTCTAGGATTAGTAATTTTAATTTTTAGGAAATGTAATTTTTTTTTATGTTATGAAATTAATTTAATTATGTTGTTTTATGTTTTTATTTTATTTAATTTTTATGAAGTTTTTATTAAGTTAACAAAAAAAAAAAAAAAAAAAAACTTAGAAAATTATAAAATAATTAGGTGGGGTAGGCCCATCCTCCATCCCCCTCAAAATGCAAGGAGGCCCATCCTCCATGGGATGGTGATGTGGCGCCTACGTGGCGGCCCATCCTCATGGGGATGGGGCTCTCCATACCCTCTAGCCTAATAAAAGAGCGCTGTTCGTTTTTCTCGTTTTCTTGTGTTTGATCAGAGGTGTTTGGGCAACAGGCCAGTTCCAGTAATCATGATTGAGTTGGAGTTTGTGTTTGTGTTCCAGTTTTCAGTAAAACTGGAGATTTAACTTGTAGTTTTCTAGATAGATATTTTTGTGTAACAAGTTAGGCAAAATAAACACCTTTGCTTTAAACTGAGGACTTGTGTTATGTATGTTAGTATAATCTAAAGGGTTGATTTGGTTTGATTGAGTTTCCACGTTTAATTTATCTGGTTTCCTTTTCTTAGCCTTGTATTTTATGAGAACAATTGTCATTTTGCAGATACATTTACATCACCACTATATCATTTTTTCTTTTTTACTTTTATTGATGTCATCATGTCAAGAAGGCGCAAGAATAGGTCTGTCTAATTAATACCAATAGGATTGTGTGCCCATTGTCCGCGAAAACACGTACATCGCAGTGCTTCAATAATCTTAAAAGCCTTCGGGCCTCGTTTATACTTGGCAAGATGTTGTCCCTGCCGCTGAAATGCAAATATTGTAGAAGTATTAGATTCCATAAGTTCATACGAATTCAGAAATACATAGTGTGGGCGCTCGGGGGGCAAAAGTGAAAGTGCACTAATTTTAACGTTATTTTACTAATTTCGTGAAAATAACGTTAAAAGAGGGGGACGGTTAATCATGCATCATGTGGTGGCGTTGATAGCCAAAAGACAAGGGGGTGCATGCACTAATCGGCGTTTGTCTCAATTGCTGAGTGTTATGTGCCTTATGTCCAAGGCTTGATGCAAAACCACAATCGAGCCGGGGGTCTCATTGGAAGCAGCCTCTCTATTCCTACGGGGTAGAGGTAAGGCTGTCTACATCTCACCCTCCTCAGACCCTACCTTAGCTTTGCTATTGGTGGGATATACTGAGTATGATGATGATGATGATGATGATAGTGAACACAAACTATAAACCGGGGACTTGGCAACTATTAATTGTCAAGTAATTGGCACATAAATGTATAATAAAAAAGAATCAGCTATGATTATCCACAGAAGAAAGGAACCTAGCAAGCACAAGTACTTGAGATGTAATAGCATGGAGACGAGAATTGGCATAGGCAGCAGCTGATCGAACAAGCTTCACCCTCCATGTGAGAGTGTCTTTGGGTAATATTTTGAGCATCACCTAGCAGGAGAATCATAAAAGATAGGAACTGGATGGAGAAATATTTGATATTTATAGTAATTCAAACAAAGTAAAGAAACACAAAATAAAACAAACTAACAATATCAGATAAATGAGCCAACTCTACAAGATAAACTGTTTACTTTCAAGAGGTAGATCAACTCCTCCATGGATGCTCACTCAGTAAATTGTTGTTTGTAATGAAATAAGCTTAACTATTACATTCCCGTATGCTTCTATATAGATAGTTAATAAAAATACCAAAACTACACTTAAGTCACTAATTTAGTACCTAACAAAAGATTTGGCCAAGACTACACTCCTACAAGACAACAAGAAGTTTAGGAATTTATGTACCAACCAACTTCTCATACCAATCACACTACAAGAAACAGACACGTCGTCGCTAAAGGGTCGCCGCTATATATTGGCCGCTATTGGTCACCTGTCGTCGCTAAAAAGGTGGTGTCGTCGCTATTGTGAATGACTTTTAGCGGCGACATTTGTGACTTTTAGGGGCGGCATATTTCGCCACTAAAAGTAAAAAAAAAATAAAAAAAAAATAATTTACTGCTATGCAGTCTTTCTTCTGTGGATTCATGTAAAAAACAGGTAAAAAAAATTTAATTTCATGTTGGTGGTATGATACATGCCCACGTAACCGGTACTACCCACGTTTTATTCTTTGCATGATGTTTCTAATTTTTGCATGTTTTTATTTTAGTTGATTGAGTGTGGAAACCAACTCACCACTATTCCATCTAGCTGACAATTAGGAGTATTTTTAGTCCACATTTTCATCCATGTTCTATTTACTTTCGTGTATTTAAGTTGACAAATGATGAATGAAAAACTAGAGAAAATTGTTGCAAAACTAGTCTTGTTCTTTATCTTTGTTCTTGGAGCCTAACCCACTCTACGGGTATCTATTGGGAGATTGATCATCTCGAATTGGTCTTTAACATTGGTGCGTTCATTCTTGAACTCACCTATGGATTTCCATAACGCCAGTTCCACATCCACTTCTGACGAGGATATGCATTCCAAGCTCGCCATTCAAATCACCGCCCAAATTACCGACGTCCTCAAACCCGCCCTTGTTCCGCTATGTTCCTCCACCAACACCCGCAGCTACCCTCATACCGCCACCAACTCCACCACCAGCAAACAACCATGCTGCCATGCATATTTGTGTGGATGCAGCTTGGTTCGGTTCGGCTCGGTTCAGTTCTGACTCGACTCGGTTTGAGACCGAAGTCGACGACGTTCCTCCGTCGTGCGAACTGACATTTTCGAAGTGAAGACGAAGTCAAGATATCCTCCTATCTTGACTCAGTACGACATTTACTTTGTAATTGATGTTAAACAGCTGCAAGTGTGCAGACTGTTAGTAGTTTGTTTTTTGTTTCTTGCTGTATGCTCATGTTCTGTAGGTACTGTGTTATTGCAGCCATCTCACGAAGAACCCAATTCGTGGAAGACCCTCCACACGAAAGACTATTGTTCGTCCAATTGAGAAGGTCACGAAGAACCTTCTTCGTTATCCTAGTTGTTCGCAGGTTTGGTTCACGAAGGACCTATCCTTCGTGGGTCTGCACATCTTTCGTGGCCCATGCAACATCCTTCGTGATGTTGCTAGGTACTTGGCCTATATAAGCAGACTTATGTTCACAAGTTAAGTATGAGAGCACGGTTCAGAGAGTTAGGGCAAAATTGTAAACCTTTTAATGTTACTCTGCTGAATCAATACTTGAGCTTTGAGTGTTATATATTTCTTGTATTGATAGTGTTCTTGCTTTGGTTTGCATATACACTTGGATTCGGCAATCGTGTGTGTGTTAAACAACAAGGAAGTAGGTTATCTTGATCCTCCGAGAGGGACCTACCTCATTGTACTTTGTCAAATGACAACATTGTATGCAATATTGTTCCTTGTGAAACTTTCAATGGTGAAGTGAAGAAGGTAAATAATATTCTTTTGGAAAGCAATGAGCAATATAATCTCATGTTGTTGATACATGATTTGTGGACGCAACTCGGCTCGACGTGATTCGGATTAAATCACGACATTCCTCCGTCGTGCACAACAACAAATCTGGGCTGAAACAACAAAGGACTTTGAACCTTGTCCTTGGGCTGAAACAAAGTCGGCGAAACAAGACTTGGGCCTCAATGTTTTAAGCCCAAGCCCATATCGTCGAAACAAATATGGTGTCGACGAAACAAGTCTGTTTCGTCGACCATGACTTAATTCCTTCCTGTTTTGTCGTTTGTTCACTTGTTTCGTCGATAGACAGTTCTGTTTCGCCAGGTCCTCTTCTGTTTCGTCAATACTGGTGCTATAAATAGATCCTATCAGACAGAATAGAGAAAAAAAAGAGTGAAGGATACAAGTGTGAGAGAATACACATGAGAGAACTGAGAGTTTGCAGAGTATATTTGTAAACATTGTATTGTAACTGTTTTCAAGCATTAATTCAAGGGTGTTAATCATTGAATCTCGGTGTCTTGTATCTCGTGTTTCCTTATCTCGATCTCGGTTTGCTTTCCCGGTTGGATTCCGCACAACCGGGTTGGTTTGTACACAAGGATTAGGCGACTAGATCCTCCCCTAGCCGGACCTACAAGTGGTATCAGAGCCTTGGCTCTTCTCCTTGTTAAAACCGAGTTGTTTTCGGGTGTTTTTTGAACTTTTGAAGTTTATGTTTTCTTGAAAAATCTGTCTAAAACTTCGAAAATCCTCGTATTTTGCAGTTAGTTCTTATAAAAACCATCTTATTCTTCATAATCACATGTTAAACCTTGGTTTTTAGTGAAGTTTCGAGCAAAATCATGTTTCAGAAATTTATCGGTTCACCGGAAAACTCACAAGTTTGCCGGAAACTCATCCAGTTCATCTCATCTTCAAAGGTGTTCTTCAAGTTTTTCAACTTTTTGATCCTTGGAAATTAAATATTCAAGTTGTTTGTGTATTGGAAATTGTTTAAAGGATTAAAATATTGTTTGCCATACTTTGGTTGGTAAAGTGGGCATGGTGTAGCCGAAAGTTGGGTTTGCTGTGTCAGTAAAGATAAGGTCAAGTTTGAAAAAGTCTACCTACTGTCACCCACCTTTCTGAATCAGATCTCGACGAAACAAACTTTTGTTTCGCCAAACTATCAACGATGAAACAGACTTCTGATTCGTCATATATCTGTTTCGTCATTCCTTGGGCCTCAATCTGTTTCGTCGACATTGGGCCTGGGCCGTTTCGTCAATTAGGAGCCCAAAAAGCAAGATCTGTTTCGTCACAATAGTATTGAGCCTCTTTCGTCGCATATCGCTTCTCAAACCTGTTTCGTCGAACACTTGGTTTCGTCGATCAGTAATCATTTTCGTCGGTTCCTTAGTAAATCAGTCTCGTTGACATTCTGTTTCGTCATTTATCAAACAAGATTGTGTTTCGTGGAACGTGTTTCGTCGGGATTGGTGTCAATTTTTAACAGAGGAGTTGTAAAAGTGCTTTAACTGCCTGTTTCAAGTGTTTTTATTAGATAATCAGTTTTAAGTATCAAAAATGAATCCGGCTTGGGGTACTCCGTCAAATACAGAGAACAAATATAGAAGCACGGGTTTATCTCCCTCATGGGCCGAAAATCCCGCACCCACTTTTGCAATACCAGTGCGACAAAATACTGATATGTATTATGGAACTCCTACCACTTCTGCAATACCAGTGCGACAAAATACTGATATGTATTATGGAACTCCTAGCACTTCTGCAAGACCTGCTTCACACGCTCCATTTCAAACGGCGTTTGTCACAAGCACAGATTTATATGGCAATCCGATACAAGTTCCTGTAAAGCCAGCTCAGCATGGGAACCAGAATCCGTTCAGGAATCAAGGCAATCAAGGTAACCAACAGAATCAGAACAGGAATAACGAGCGTACGTTGATACCTGTCAACAACCCAAGTCAAGCGGGACCATCAAATGCCAACCAGGCTCTTGTGGTACAAGTAGATGAAGGTTGTGATTGGTCAATTCAGTTGGGAAATGATACTCCGGATGGAACAGCTTGTTTTGCTGAGGTTGTCAAGGATCTTAAACACGCCAGTGGCAGAGAATCTTCCACCAATGGTGATGAATCTTCTGAAGATGAAGACAGTTCTGGTTACAGTAGAAGCTCAGATGAAGAATCCTCGACTTCAGGCGATGATCATTTGGATGACACGTCAAGTGTGTCAGTCGATGCAGATGTTGATGAGCTATTGGGAGAACCTGCAACAGAAAATCATAGAAGATCTATATTGGTGGATCAAGCTGCTTATTCTTCTTCTTCTTCTTCTTCTTCTTCTTCTTCTCTTCATTCAGCCTTTATGGCTAATGTTGGCAGTTCGTCAAGTCAGGTATGTGTCGATGAACCTACTGTTGTTGATTGTGATAATTGTGCTAGCTTAAGTGTTAAATGTGCTGATTTAGATGCTAATATGTCTGAGTTGCAAAGCAAACATGATGCTTTAAATGCTAATTTGTTTGACTTGCAAGACAAACATGTTTCGTTGAATGCTAAGTGGTGTGATTTGCAAAGCAAACATGAGGCTTTGCAAAACAAGTATGATGTGACATTCATCCACAACCAAAAGTTGACAGTAGATCTTTCTAAATGCACAGAAGCCAATATGTTTTATGAAAACCATGAAAAGGAATTTAAATCGGTAATTGAAAAATTAAAGAAAGATAAAACCGAGCTGACAAAAATGGTTTCAAGAAAACAAACGGACATAAATTTGTATATCAATCGCCTTGAGATAATGCAAAAAGAAATGGCTTGTGTTAAAACTGAAAGTGAGGCGATCCAGCTAAAGTTAGACAGTTATTTAAGCTCTAGCTATGTGTTGGATCACATCATTGATGTTCAGAAAGAGAAAAAGGATGTCACATGCATTGGATATAAGAAATGTCCACCACTTGTTAGACACAATTACGATGCACTGCCTGATGAGGAGTATAGAACTCACTTTGAACCATCTGTTCCTTTAGACATTGAGGAATTTGCAACTGGACTTGGATACAAACCGGAAGTATCATCAGAGTCGGATGTGTCAGCAGATACTTTTGTAACTGCTGAACAAAATCAGGATCCTCCAATCATTGTTGAGGATACTGATTCTTCAGATGATGAATCTAATGATACTGACTCAGCACAGTCAGATGCGGTAATAAAAGAAGATGACATACCTCTTGAGAATCATATTCTATGTGATCCTCCCGCAAAATCTGCTCAGAGTGTTCCGATCGAGTCTACGTCTGCAAAAGAGTCTGAGAGTGTGAATTTGCTGTACACTCTTGTTGGTGATGATAAAATTTATTCTGACAAAGATTTTCCTGTTAAGAATGTTAATCAATCTTTAATAAGTAAAATTTTTGAGGATTCAACAAGTAAGTTTTTGGGAAAGACAGGATCACACGTTGTGGTAACACAGTGTCCTCCTATCCCAAAGGCTGAAGTTCGAAAACAATGTGGCAATCAGAAATTACCAACAGTGAAAAAGCAGCAAAATCATACCAAACCAAAAGGCAAATCAACGACCCAAGGTCGTAAGGAACCGAATCAAAGGAAGAACAAGAAGATGAACTTTGTGAAATCCCGAGGGACTGATAAAATTGAAACTTTCGAAAACAAATCCAACAAGGATTTTGTTAAACAAGTTAAAATTTTGAAAAGAAACAGTCAAAACAATTACACACAACACACAAACGGTTGTGATGTAGGACTAAGTACCTCAAGATCACGAAGTTCATCATCAAGCTCTTACAGTTATGATACTCCGAGGTTTATTGAGCGGAGATCATGCTTTGAATGCGGTGAGTATGGGCACATTGTCAGAAATTGTCCATATCTCACGAAAGGAAAGGCAAAAGTTGATGCCCCCCATGGTAACAATTACCATAAAAGATTTGTTTCACCAAAACAGGACCCTCGTCTTGTTAAACAACAAGAAGTGAAACAGATAAAGAAACAACGGAAAAATGTTGAAAAGGTTTTAAAACCGGAGGTTGTCCAAACAAAATCTGTTGAATCAAATGTTAAACATGAAAAACAAAAACAGATTTGGAAACCAAAATTGGAAATTGTTTCAGGGGGAGCTACATCAATTCCGAATCATCGGGAAATGGATGTCACAATTCTCGATGATGACGGACGACCCAAGACTGTGAAGGCTTGGGTCCCCCTCTCCAACTAATCTCTGAATGAGTGTGCAGGATGTTCCAGGAGGAACTATTGATAGTCTTAGGATTGTTGATAGTGGAACGTCCATACACAAGATCGGCGACATAAGGCTCCGAAACATTGTTGTATCCAAGGAGAATATTGTTGCCATTGATGGAGAGAAAGGAAAAAGAAAAGAAGATAAAAATTCCGATGAAGGAATGATGGTGAAAGAATGTGGTTGAATGAAGTTGAAAAATTCGACAAGATGAAATATGTTCCAAAATTTGGTTGTTATGGTTTTTGATCGGGTTCTCAGGATAGATTCCAACAAAATGTACGCACATGCAGCACGTCTGAAGTTCAAAATTAACAAGATGAACGTGCAGTGTACATTTCTTCACGGTGTGATTGAAGAAAATGTGTTTGTTGAACAAACCAACCGGGTGTGCGGATGCCTTGGAGTGGATTGAACAACCACACACTACTTCTCAAAGAGGAAGACAAAGACCTTCGCTGGTGCAATGTGAAAGACCAGCCGAACCCAGAGGTCTATGATCTTGTTGCTGTGAAGAGATTTCTCAGTAGCTACAAAAATCGACTTTGCAATCCACACCAGGTGGATATCTAGTTTAGGAGAGCGCTCGGATTCCTAGCAATGCACGAAGCAGTTGCAGGATACTGTTTTAAATTTCTAATCTCTCTTTTACTTGTCGATATTTAAGCTGCTTTTTGAATTAGTAACATCTCGTATAAGCACTCTTTGACCAGACAAGTTGACCTCAAATATCACCTCACACGTGATCGTTTCACTATGAAACTCATCAACGTTGTCATGGTCCGCACCGATTACCGACGTGCCAACTCATTTTCTCCAAAATTTGATAAATCATTTCTGATTAACTTAATTTTGGTAAAGGGCACTGAGGTAAAACATGAGTTAACCAACATCGGAAAATCATTTTTGTAAATATCTTTGTGTCTTTTAAATTTTATCTTAGTTTGTTGATTTTAGGGGGAGTAAATCCAAATTTAAAAAATCCAAAAACATCGAAAAATTTTAAAAACACAAAAACAATAGAAAAACAAAAATGAGTTTCCTGGCGAGCAAAAGAGAAAATGATAGTACATCAGTGGTCTGTCTAAACCTCTTTAAACCTTACCTGAAATATGTTAAGCAGCTCTATATAAGATGTATCGGTAGGCTCACAATCATTTTAAAGTGTGCAGGGTGATATAAACTTAAATCGACTGAAGACAAGGTGGGAACCACTCATTGGCATATGGTCTTAGTACCGAAATTTCGTTTGAGAGATTGCCGAGGTTCTGAGATATTCGGTCTTTATGCTGCTTATCATCTGGGTATCATGGTTGTATCTTTTACCGAAAAATAACGGGGACGCAAGTCTAGATCTTCCATGATACTATACATACGTGTACATACTGCATTCGACCTCAATAAGTGATCAACAATCACATGTCCACAAAATAAGTGATAATATATCACATTTATCCGGGAGTCAAGTTCGTCTCTCTGCTGTACGAAAGTACTGACCTGTTCACGGACTTGCTCCTGTGCCCTCATGCATCGAAAATCAAGTTCCTCATTAATAAGTGATTCTATCACATAGGGCTTGTTTTCAATCAAAATAAGTGAGTTTCTCACATCATATACGGTCAAACAGATGATAATCGGTATACTCACCGGTAAGATGAACCCTCGTGCATACCTTGATACGGGAATGTGTCGTGATGTGGATGAACACCGGTCGGTAAGTATAAATCATACCTTAACGTATCCTCTCACCATGATTACATCTGATAAGTTGAGCTTATGTGGACAACAATACCGATAATTGTTATAGGATGCTTATCTATATGTTAACTAATTGAACAACAGTGTTTTGACATGACCGTACACTGATATGATTCTCTTACCCTCGAAACTCACAAAAAGAATGTTTGTATATATTTACTTTTCTTAGTTTCTGCAACTCTGTATATATTTATTTACTGCTTTCAGTCTTTAAGTTTGAAATATTCAAAATTCCAAAAAGATTTTAGGTGTGTTTTAATATAAACTTTATAAAAGCCAAAAAGATTTTATTTCTATCTTATTTTCGATTGTACGATGTTGGATCTCGAGTCTTCGACACCTGAAACCTGATTGAAAACCAAATCGACTGATTCTTCATAAACGGTCAAAATTTGCAAGTTTTGAAAGTTAAAAACTAAAATTGATAAATTTGTTAACTTTTCAAACTAATTGTCGGACGATAGTTGAATAAGAATTGGTCACATGTGTGTCATTTGTTTAATGTTAACTATATTCCAAGCAGTTGTTCTCATTACGCGTTTAGCTTTCTTGCATGTGCAGATGCTAAAGGCAAGGAGAACATGTTCAATGACAAGCTTCGGAATGAAGACACGACGTGAAAGGCACTCAAGAGATAAAGATGATCGAGTTGCCGCTGACCATCATCAACACCACTAGGATCTCAAGTACTGAAGATCAAAAGATTCACGAGCATAACTCAAGGGGGAGCTTGTGTTAAGGGGGAGTTTGTTAACACACTTCCTAAATAAAATGGGGAGTTTGTTTATACACTTTCTGCTTACAAGACGTGAAGACTTTGAAGATCCTCCGACATAGAAGACATGGAAGACGAATCTCACGAGTAGCGTCCAAGGGGGAGTTTGTTGATACATGATTTGTGGACGCAACTCGGCTCGACGTGATTCGGATTAAGTCACGACATTCCTCCGTCGTGCACAACAACAAATCTGGGCCGAAACAACAAAGGACTTTGAACCTTGTCCTTGGGCTGAAACAAAGTCGGCAGAAACAAGACTTGGGCCTCAATGTTTTAAGCCCAAGCCCATATCGTCGAAACAAATATGGTGTCGACGAAACAAGTCTGTTTCGTCGACCATGACTTAATTCCTTCCTGTTTCGTCGTTTGTTCACTTGTTTCGTCGATAGACAGTTCTGTTTCGCCGGGTCCTCTTCTGTTTCGTCAATACTGGTGCTATAAATAGATCCTATCAGACAGAATAGAGAAAAAAATGAGTGAAGGACACAAGTGTGAGAGAATACACACGAGAGAACTGAGAGTTTGCAGAGTATATTTGTAAACATTGTATTGTAACTGTTTTCAAGCATTAATACAAGGGTGTTAATCATTGAATCTCGGTGTCTTGTATCTCGTGTTTCCTTATCTCGATCTCGGTTTGCTTTCCCGGTTGGATTCCGCACAACCGGGTTGGTTTGTACACAAGGATTAGGCGACTAGATCCTCCCCTAGCCGGACCTACACATGTTAAATCACAAAGGGATGGAAGCATGGCAACCACCACCGTGGTGCCCCATTGAGACTAAATCAAACGCTACGGGAAGACGTGAATGGCGACCGCCATGGCAACCACCGTGGCGCCCCATTAAGACTGAACCAAACTCTACCGGAAGACACGAGTGGCGACCGCCAGGGACCAAGCATTCCGTCCTTGAGGACAAGGACATTTTTTAGGGCCGGAGTATTGATACGTGCCCACGTAACCGGAACTACCCATGTTTTATTCTTTGCATGATGTTTCTTATTTTTGAGTGTGGAAACCAACTCACCACTCTTCCATCTAGCTGACAATCAGGAGTACTTTTTGTTCACACTTTCATCCATGTACTATTTACTTTCGTGTATTTAAGTTGACAAATGATGAATGAAAAACTAGAGAAAATTGTTGCAAAACTAGTCTTGTTCTTTATCTTTGTTCTTGGAGCCTAACCCACTTTACGGGTATGTGTCGGGAGATTGACCATCTCGAATCGGTCTTTAACATGGTATTTGAGGTCAAACAATCCTTATGAAACCAATAACTCTCATGTCTATGTGCGATGTGGGATTTTCCTAAAGTACTACATCTCTCCATGGATGCATGTCTACCGTTCATAGCTACTTGTTAAAAATATTTCGACCACGATTCTCTTCCCTACATATGATGTTCTCAACGCTTACGATAACATTCTTTCATGATTTAGTTGCCATCCCAATGAATATTAATGCAAATTATCACAAAGTGAACTTTTGACGATTCCTTGATTCTCTTAGACTTAATACAAAATTAGCTTTTGTCCCAACGATAGCATTGGGATGTAAGACTCGTAACCAAAGAAATCTTACTAGAGCTTGTTGTTGAATGTTTTGCGATGTGGTTTTTCCAAAAGGACCAACCCTCCTGTTTATACATGCTAGCCTAACGTTCAAGTACGATCCAAAACATTCTATATCTAGACTATTTTGTACATGTATTCGTAGTTCTTACCAGCATAATCTAGACTTTTCCATGGATGTATCTTGACTAGTCCATGAATGATCTAGCTAGAATTATCATGACTAATCCATGGTATGTATCTGCTACTTAAAATTTAGGCGTGCCATGACAATACACCCCACTAGTGATTTTAGGATTGCAGGTGAATTCGTCGCATGCCATACAACTTGTCACTTAGCCCTTCTGATGATGAAAGAATCCTTGCGCTCTTGTGCTATGCCTTGTTGATGATGTATGATCCTTAGAGGAATTCCTTAATATTCTAGAGGCCAGGAGGATAGTTTTGATAGCTTGTACATTCTAGAGTATGCCCTTCAGCCTTCACGTATCAGGTATATTGTATGTGCTTATTGTTGGTGCACTTGTGTCTGTACTTTGTCTGTATTTTGTCATGATACAAAACGATGTCTTTGTTAGTCCTGTAAGTTTGACCAAGTCAACCATCCTCCGGTTTGACTTGACCAAACAGTTAGAACATTGGTTGAAAGATGTTTAGGTCGAAGGATGTGTCATCGAAGAATAGTTTAGATCCTTCGATGAGCTCGAAAGATAAGCCTTCGATTGATGGACCTCGAAAGATGTCATCCTTCGAGGTACATGTTGATCCTTCGAGCTGTTTCAGATCGATAGATGATCGTTCGATCATCTATCTGATCCTTCGACCAGACATGCTGTGTTCGGGTATATATACCCATGCATTGTGTTCACTTCTAAAAAGACAGAAAAATAGACAGACAGCATAGAGAGGTGAAAGTGTGAGAGCATTCTGTTCAGACCACACACACACGAGAGTTAGAGAGAGTTTGCAAAACACATTTGTAAACATTGAGCTTGTAACCGAACCTTTCATACGTATTAATACAAGTGGTGTTAATCGGTGAAGACTTGTGTGTTGTGTTTGTGCTTGTTCTTTCTCGGTTTGCATGCTAGCTTGGATTCCGCACTCGCTAGTGTGTTAGACATAACAAGGAATAGGTTTGACCTCATCCTCCGAGGGGACCTACAAGTGGTATCAGAGCCGTGGCTCTTTTCCTTGTTAAAAACCGAGTTTTATACAAGCTTTGGAGTGTTTTGGACAAAAACTCCTTGGTTTTGCAACCGTTTTCTGTGTTTTTCTCGCATTTTCAGACGTTAAAACGTGTTCTAAACTTATCGGGTGTGTTAAAGGAAGGGTTGGGTAACTTAAAAACTTGTTTTTAAGAATTTTGGTCTTCTCCGGCCAATTTCCAGCCTTCTCTGGTTACCGGTTTCTGGGTAGATCTTTCGATTTTTAATATATTTTATTGTTCAAATTGCATGCAGAAGATATGGTCTGACCATACCTTCTGCCTTCTGCCGAAAGTTTCTACCAACCCATCACCTTTTTCACCAACCTGTCACTCTTTGTCAACTGTGTCAGTCCATCCGATAGATATCCTTCGAAGTCGAAAGATCATCTTTCGATCAAGGGAGGTTCGATAGATAATCATCCTTCGAACATCCTTCGAAGTCGGTGACTTATCCTTCGTTCCAAGGAATCTTATCGAAGCATACATCTTTCGGTCTACAGTTCTTTTTCGAAAGATAAGGATCCTTCGTTTGGAGAATCTTTCGAAATCATTGTTCGAAATTCAACAGTGATCTTTCGAACACTGTTGATCCTTCGAACAAGTCTTGATCCTTCGATCATAATCTGTTTATGTTTAACAAGTTTGTGATTTTCAGGTATTCTTTTTCTTGATCAAAAATGAATTCGATGTGGGGTATTCCCTTACCTGCATCTCCTGCATGGGCCGAATCTCCCGTACCTGTATCTTCGCAAGCTAATGCTATATCTACCGGTCAATGGGCATTCGTATCAAATCAAACTCCAAGTGTTCAAAGCATTTTGTTAAGCGAGAGTGAAACGGGAAGTTTGAATAGGCCTCCAAAGTTGATGCACTTAAGTGAATATCCGGGATGGTTTGATAGATTTCATACATACGTCCTTGGTCAAAATACAGAATTGTGGTTGCGTTTCATCACAGATTTTGATCAAACAATAGAGCTTGCCGCATCATCTGCTGCTACGTTTGCAGATCTTACGGAAGATCAGAAGAAGGTCTATGATTTGGAAAAGAAGGCATATGCCATTCTTACTCAGGCGTTGAGTAAAGATATTTATCATCAATTTGTCAGTTACAAGACAACGAAGACGTTGTGGGACACATTGAAGATAAGGGGAGTGGGAAATGAAGAGACACGTCAATTGAGAAAAGACCTGCTAAAGAAAGAGTTTGATGGTTTTACTTGTATGGAGAATGAATCTTTAGGAGATTTGACAAGTCGATTCAATCATTTGCTGACTGAATTGGGAAATATTGGGGTTGTAACAACTTCAGCAGAGATAGTGAAAAAGTTTGCAGATGCACTGCCACCTCAATGGAATACCTTCTTGGAAATCATGAAGTACAATGGCACTTTAGCTACAACAAACTTCAATGACTTTGCTCAACTCCTGGAAAACAAGAATCAGGAAGAAACTCTCAAGGCAAAAAGAGTTCCAGTGCCACAAAATCCTGAAATGTATTATGGAACTTCTGGCACTTCTACAAAACCTTCTTCACACGCTCCAATTCAAACAGCGTTTGTGTCTAGCACTAGCTTGTATGGCATTCCTCCTCCAACAACAGACATGTATGGAAATCCGCTTGAACCAGTCCCTCAACCACTTCCTCCTCAACAGCAAGCATGTTATGGAAGCACATCATCTGCTAGTCAGCAATCAAAGCCAAATACAGTACGGCTCGACACCTCAAGTTTCTCTAAAGTCAGTGTTGAAGTAGCAAAAGAACATATGGAGCTTCTAAACACTTTGGTGAGCGCATACTGTGGATTAGTGGAAGGTCAGATTGGCAACATTAATCTGACACAAGAAGACTATCAGCAGATCGATAAAGAGGAGATGGAGATGATGGACATCAAGTGGGCCTTTGCCAGTGCTGTTAGGCGAGCAAAGGATTTCATGGAAAGAACGGGCAGAACCCGCTTGGAAAGCAAGAAAGACACCAAGTATGGGTTTGATAAGCAAGCTGTAAAGTGCTTCAATTGTGGTGAACGTGGTCATTTCAAAAGGGAATGCACAAGACCAGCTCAACATGGAAACCAAAATCCTTTCAGAGGTCAAGGCAACAGGGCAAATCAGAACCAAGGAAGGAACAATGAGCGAACATTGGTGCCTGTCAACAACCAGAGTCAAGCTGGACCATCTAATGCCAACCAGGCACTTGTGGTTCAAGTAGATGAAGGATGTGATTGGTCAATCCAGTTGGGAAATGATGCTCCAGATGGAACAGCTTGCTTTGCTGAAATTGTCAAGGATTTAAATCACGCCAGTGGTGGAGAATCTTCCGCCAATGGTGGTGACTCTTCTGAGGATGAAGACTCTTCTGGTTATAGTAGAAGTTCAGATGAAGAATCCTCGAGTTCAGGCGATGATCATGTGGATGAGACATCAAGTGCGTCAGTCGATGCTAATATTGATGAGCTATTGGGAGAAGCTGCAGCAGAAACTCAAAGAAGATCTATTTTGGTGGATCAAGCTGCTTATTCTTCGTCTTCTCTCCATTCAGCCTTTATGGCTAATGTCGACAGTTCATCAAGTCAGGTATGTGTCAATGAACCCACTTCTGGTAGCTGTGATAACTGTGATAGTTTGCATGTTAAATGTGCTGATTTAGAAGCAAACATGTCTGAGTTGCAAGGCAAACATGATGCTGTACAAGCTAGTTTGTTTGACTTGCAAGACAAACATGTTTCATTGAATGATAAGTGGTGTGAATTGCAAAGCAAACACGAGGCTTTGCAGGAGAAATATGATGTGACATTTATCCACAATCAGAAATTAACCGTGGATCTTTCTAAGTGCACAGAAGCCAACATGTTTTATGAAAACCATGAAAAGGAGTTTAAATCGGTAATTGAAAAATTAAAGAAAGATAAAACCGAGTTAACTAAAATGGTTTCCAGAAAACAAACTGACATTAATTTGTATATAACTCGTCTTGAGGTAATGCAAAAGGAAATGGCTTGTGTTAAAACTGAAAGTGAGGCGATCCGACTCAAGTTAGACAGTTATTTAAGCTCTAGCTATGTGTTGGATCACATCATTGATGTACAGAAAGAGAAACGGGATGTCACATGCATAGGCTACAAGAAATGTCCACCACCCGTGAGAAACAATTATGATGCCATGCCTGACGAGGAAGATAGAACTTTCTTTGTACCATCTGTTCCTCTAGACGTTAAGGAATTTGCAGCTGGACTCGGATACAAGAAAGAGGTATCATCAGATTCAGATGTGTCAGCAGATACATGTGTGTCTTCTGCCGAACCGAATCAGAATCCTCCAGTTGTGATTGAGGATACTGATTCGTCTGATGATGAGTCTGATGATACTGATTCAGCAAAGTCTGATGCGGTGATAAAAGAAGAGGACATACCTCTTGAGAATCATATTCTATGTGATCCTCCTCCAAAAACCGCTAAGACTGTTGCAATTGAGTCCTCGTCTGCAAAAGAGTCGGAGAGTGTGGATTTGCTGTACACTCTTGTTGGTGATGATAAAGTTTATTCAGACAAAGATTTTCCTATTAAGAATGTTAATCAATCATTAATCAGTAAAGTCTTTGAAAATTCAACAAGTAAGTTTTTGGGAAAGACATGATCACATGTTACTGTAACACAGTGCCCTCCTATCCCCAAGGCCGAAGTTCGAAAACAATTTGGCAATCAAATATTACCAACAGTGCAAAAACAGCAAAATCATACCAAACCAAAAGGAAAAGCACCGACTCAAACTCAAAGGAAGCCGAATCAGAAGAAGAAAAAGAATGTGAACTTTGTGAAGTCTAAGGGAACGGACAAAATTGCAACGTTTGAAAATCAATCTAACTTAGATTTTGTCAAGAAAGCAACAGTGATGAAAAGGAATGAACCAAGTTGTTCGAAACCTAGTACCTCGAGATCACAAAGTTCATCTTCATCATCGGCAAGACGACCACATGATACTTCGGGGTTTGTTGAACGAAGATCATGTTTTGAATGTGGTACAATTGGGCATATCATTCGAAATTGCCCGTATCTTCATAAATTAAAAGCCAAAGAAGATGATCCCCGTGACAAAACTGACCGCAAACGATCTGTTTCTGTAAAACAAGATCCCCGCCTTGTAAAAGAAAGGGAAAAGAAACAGAAACGCCAACAGGTCAAGAAAATTGAAAATGCAATTAAAACCGATGTGATTAACAAACCATCTGTTTCTGTCAAACCAGAAAATTCAAAAACTTCTGATAACCATGAAGTTAAAATTTTAAAGAATGACACTGGTAAACCAAAACAGACCTGGAAACCTAAAACGGTTAAAAATTCAGGGGGACCATCACAATTTTCAAATCATCAAAGAATAGAAGTTATTGTTATTGATGAAAATGGAAGACCCAAGACCACAATGGCTTGGGTCCCCATCTCCAACTAATTGTGTGAGTTCATGTGCAGGGTGTTCCAGGAGGAACTATCAGTAGTCATTGGATTGTTGATAGTGGGGCATCCAGGCACATGACAGGCGACATGAAGCTTCTCTACGACGTCAAATCTATTAGAGGAGGTTATGTTGTTTTTGCTGGAGATAAAGGCGGATATATTACGGGTGAAGGAATGATTTCCAACGGGGTTGTTAGCTTTGATAAGATCAACTTCGTACAACAACTTGATCACAATCTTCTTAGTGTTTCTCAAATTTGTGATAAGCAGTTCTCAGTACACTTTGATGCAAACGGATGTTATGTGCTGAAACCCGGCTTCAAAATTCCAAAAGAATGGATTCTCTTGTCGGCTCCAAGGATAAATGATCTGTATGTCCTTGATATGAGCCAAGCTATTACTACGTCTGCACAAGCAACTTGTTTCGTTTCCAAAGCCACAGAAAAAGACTCAATCTCTTGGCACAGACGAATGGGTCACATTCACTTACGCAAAATGAATCATTTGGTGTCAAATGAATTAGTGAATGGTGTTCCTCTTAAAAACTTCCATCTTCAAGACATCTGTGTCTCGTGACAGAAAGGAAAACAAACGAAGAAGCGACACCCTACAAAGAAAATCAACACGGTGGCTGTTCCTCTTGAACGTTTGCACATGGATTTGTTCGGTCCTGTCAAGCACAAAAGTATTAGGAATGATCAATACTGCCTCGTGATAACTGATGACTATTCAAGATTTTCTTGGGTGGCGTTCATGGCTCATAAGAGTGAAACCTTCGGTATTATCAAAAACTTGATCATTCAGATTGAGAATCTATATAAGTTGAAGGTTAGGCGGATACGTAGCGACAATGGTACTGAATTCAAAAATCATGCCATGGCGGAGTTTTGCACTTCAAAAGGTATTCTTCACGAATTTAGTGCAGCTTATACTCCTCAACAGAATGGCGTCGCTGAACGTAAGAACCGCACATTGATCGAGACTGCTAGGACTATGTTAGTAGAGTCACAATTGCCGATTCCATTCTGGACTGAAGCTGTGGCCTCTGCATGTTATACGTTGAACCGAGTCCTTACAGTCAAAAGGCACAACAAGACCTGCTTTGAGCTTATTAACAAACGGAAACCAGATCTGTCATATCTTGAACCGTTTGGAGCTCCGTGCACAATAATCGATCCTAATGGAAAGTTTGGGGCAAGAGCAATTGATGGATACTTTCTTGGGTATTCCACCCCGAACTTAAGAGTCTGGAATCTAGAGACTAAAAGGGTCGAGGAATGGTCTGAAGTCAGAGTACAAAGGCACACTTTACCAGTCAAATGTCCAGGTCAGCCTTGGATGTTTGAGTACGATGACTTTTTCAATTCGATCAATGTTGAAGCA
>JARYGA010047969.1:0-16950 GCA_030545235.1 Helianthus tuberosus
ATCAGCCATCTTTTGTAAGTTCTCATGGTCTGCAAGTATGGTTTATGTTCTGTAGTCAGTTTAGCATTTAGGGTTGATGATTATTTGTATTATTGGTAACATTGGAGATTTGTTTTTAGTGTTTAGCTGAATTGTTAATCATTGTTAATCACTAGAAGTAATACAGTCAAGTAATTTCAAAACCACATAAATCTATGTTTTAGA
The DNA here is from genome assembly GCA_030545235.1 of Helianthus tuberosus. Classification (NCBI taxonomy): domain Eukaryota; kingdom Viridiplantae; phylum Streptophyta; class Magnoliopsida; order Asterales; family Asteraceae; genus Helianthus; species Helianthus tuberosus. Next base: position 205 of record JARYGA010047969.1, read on the forward strand.
GTTTGTTTTTAGACTTTAACAGGTACCCACTTATGTTCAAAAGATGTTTAGCATGGTGGCGGGTCTTCATGGTTCTAAAGATGTGAGAAAATTATGCTTTGGAATGTTGTACGGAACTTTTTGGTTCATTTGGAAAGCTCGCAACAAATTAGTCTTCAAAATGCTTCGCCCCTCTATTAAAATTACGGTGGAAAAAAATCATAGCTCATCTATTTTCGTGGGTCAAAAATAAGTCGAAACACCATTCCTTATCATGGCAGAGCCGAATGATATGTCCTAACTGCTGTTTATTTGTAAGAGTGTAGGGAGGTTGGCTTTGGCTTTGCTATATGTTGCTTTTCTTAGTACTTTTTTCCAACCCATAGCTGGTTGGTTGTTAATATATTTTGTTTGTTGCTAGCCAAAACAAGTAGGATGCTATATGTAACATATTTATTTTTTTACATATCTTTAGGGAGAAGGTAGCTCAAGTTTTTGTACTATTATTATCCATCTTTCGCACAAAATGGAATATAAATATATAAATGTTATTTAGTTTTGAACAAGATAATTATTTTGAGCGCTTCGCCCCACTTGCGCGCTGCGAAGCGCACGCCGAGTTTAAATACTAGTTTATTTAATATTAAAACATCCTTCAGGTCATTTTGTTGGGTTCAGCAGGCTCACGAGACCAGCTCCATGTCCACCTATTTCGAACCCCTGCCACAACTTTAGCACACTTATATTTGCCTCCTTAGGCCAATTGTCTATCAGGGCCGTTTTCGAAAATCACAAAAAATAAAATTTGTCTCTGTTCGAGATAAAAAATTTGGGACCTGTTCGCAAATCTTCATATAATATAACCTCATCAATCATTCAATCAAATATATAAATACTAAAAACCCATAATACATTAATACTACGATAATTGTTATGAAATACTACGACATTTTGTTTCATTTCCCAGATCTAGCAGGCCTTATTTTTGTTTAGACTAGTCATTTGGTCTTGTTAATTAGACCATTTTTTAAAACTTTTAAATAGGCCCTTATTTAAAAAAACTTTGAGCCTTTTAGTAGGCTCTTATTTATACAAACATCCATAATTATATATATATATCATGGTTGTAAAAGTCCTGACTAGGCTCCGAGTACTCGCTCCAAGGTAGGCTGCCGAGGCACGAGTACTGGTCTCCCAGGCCAATTACTCCCCGAGTAATCTCCGCCTAAGCCGAGTACTTCCCGAGTACTCCCGAATCCGACTAGGGAGCGCCTAGCGACTTTTGCAACCATGATATATATATATATATATATATATATATATATATATATATATATATATATATATATATATATATATATATATATATATATATATATGGAGCCACTAAAATGAAAACCACATCCAGTTGTAAGAACCATGAGAACCAGTCTCCACCAATCAGGTGTTGCCAACAAAAAGGGTATATCGGTCATTTACCCCAAATGTCTTATCCTATCTCTCTCCTCTGTCTTTCTTTTAATTTTCCTGTCTCCTCTCTCTTTCTTTTAAATTAGTTGCAGACTCTAATCTCTCTCTCATTTTTAAATTGCATCTCTCATTCATCATCTCTCTCTCTCTTGAAATCCAACCCCCAAACCCATCTTCCTTGCCTCTCTGCCGGCGACTAAACATGTTTAACTGAAGACGATGATGACGACGACTGAACCCACCCCTACCGGCGACTAAACCTGTTAAACCATTCTCCGATTTGGGGGGTAGTGAACTCATTTGATGTTGTGGTTTGTTTGGTGTCCCGATCTATGTTGTTGGTGTCCTTCATCCCCTAATCTCTCTCTCTCAAGATCGTTCTAACACCATACATGTTACAGTGGTGGTTTGGTCGGCGACGGTGGATCTAACAGTGGGTTAGTGGCTGGTTGTCACACCCCGACCGCGTAAAACAACAAATCGCGGCGGAAACATCGGGGCGTGTTGCAACAGAATTAATGTTTCATAACCATAGATACCAAAAAGTGTTTCGTTTTATTAAACATTGAATAATTACATCGTCTGGAAATCTAAATACACAAATTAAACATAGTCTATCATTGTTATTGAGTCACTAAGGCCTTGTCCAGTCCTATGTGAGCATGCATCTTATCAATCGATATCATTCAACAATACCTGAAACATATGTGAAAACGAGGTCAGCAAAGAAATGCTGGCGAGTACATAGGTTTTGTGAAAATAAGATTCATTACTTCTGTTTAAGAAAATGTTTAGTCATGAACCTTGTAATTTGCTTTGCCTTTGTAAATCATTTGAAAAATAATAAGTTCAGGTGATATGTATAATAAGAGAATAATGCATGATTAAATGAATAACCATGTAAAATGAGTTTGTATAAGATAAGTTGTTTGTAAATAAATGTCTTGTGAAAAGTATGTTACTTGTATAAAATGTTCTATGTCTCAAACTGAAATGATTCAAATAACGCTACAATATGTAATACCATACAAACACTTATATATAGGAAGTACCAGCGGCGTATCCACCATGCTTGTATCATATTCCACACGCATTGTTACTTAATCACTTAATCAAACCAACCCACCAAAGTAATGTTCATGCCCAATGTAAATCATGTAATATGTAACCAAAACCCAATCGTATATCGCTTTGAAGCCAATCGTTTACCCAATCGTTAAATTCGTTTTAGGTCGTGAAACTACTTAAATGGTCGTCTCGCTAATAACATTCAAACCTTCTTGACTCGCATTAATAAACCCTTACCAAAGGATAGATTAATAATTCGCATTAATAAACCCTTACCAAAGGATAGATTAACATCTCGCATTAATAAACCCTTACCAAAGAGTAAATTAAAAATTTCAGATTCAGTCGCTACCCACAACACCCACACATAACTACGGGTGTAGTAACTAACGGGATTTGTCAGATCCTATGGTACCATAACCTAATACTGGTCGGCTTGATCATTGCTAATGAATGTCATTTGTTATGTAACTACAACCAACAAGTTTGTTCACTTTATTGAAATCGTTATTAGTTTTGTATAAATCGTCTTAATTGTTTTTGAAACCATCGTTATAACATCGAAAACATTTAGCACATATGAGTCACCCCAAAACAATTGAAAGCAGTAAAATAGGGGAATAATGTACTCGCCTGAGAATGCTTGGAGGTCTTGAACAACAACCAAACAAAGCTAGAGAGAGCACGGAATCAGTCGGCAATCTAAAACTATATAAATAAACCGGACTTAAATCGGGAGATCGGATAGGATGAGGCTTGGTAAACCAAATGAGTGTTGGAACTCATATGATATGGTTTAACAAGACCTACATACTACATTGAGACTAACCTAAGTGCTTTCGACCCATCGCGACCCATTAAGGTAACTTATGCTACTTTAACGCGTCGTGCGCGTGAAACGCGTTCAGACCGTCTAACTAGTCCTATGACAAGTGTTATATGCCTAAACATGTTACATAATCAGTTATGTGACAAAAGTTTAGGTTGCATATGCTTAATTACCAATTATACATGAAAAGGGTATTCTGGTAATTTACCTAAGGCATATAAACTACCTATCATACAACTACTTAAACGAAGCGACCATAGGGTATAACCTCGGAAGGTTATTCCCTACCTACTATGGTCACCTAATGTAATTGGTCGGATCCTAATGATCGAACAAATGGGTCGGGTTCGAGGTATAAGCGATTTATCAGATCGCTTACCCTACGACCCTAGACAACGTGGTAATCAGTGGGCATAGTCCCAAGGGACTATGACCAACGTGATTACAATCACGTTGCGAAGTTCAAACGAACTTCGCATTGACCATAAGCTGGTCAACGCTGAAAGTCAAACAAAGTTTGACTTTCTGACTCTAAAAGCAATAAAATAAAGAAAAGAACGAAAGAATACTTACGAAGGGTCCCCGAATGCTAATCCCGATTCAAGAATCTCAGGTATGAAACAATGGTTTCAACTTAGAGGTTCTCAAATCAGAATTCTTGTAATTTTGAAGCATGGGGGGTGGGGTATTTATAGTAAAAGGTCCACCGTTAAGATCGTTTCATGGAAAACGTGCCTTAATCCCACCCGTACAAGTGTCGGGACCTTATGGTGACTAAAATGTGATCCTTATCAGATGACTAGACAAATGAGAATGTGTGGTGGTGGATCAAACAGCTACAATCTGCTGTTAGAAACATTTAACCTGGTCAGAAGGTCTGACGCGGGCCGCCTGGGGATTAACAGAATCTGAGGCGGGCCGCCTAGGAGTCACAGATCAGCAATAAGTTTCAGCAGTTACAGTTTTGGTCCCTGCATGTGTTTAAGCTCATTTCCGGCACTTCCAAGGCCCGTAAAGCCAACTTTAAGGCCCTAAAATGTTGCCTAAACATTGTGGACATGAAACATGCACAAAAATATGCCGGATGTTGGTTCGTTTGGTCGTACGAACGCGATGTTCGCTTAATTACGACGGAATGCGCATAAGCGCGAAAAACGATCCAAATGACGCAACGAATGGATTTTTGACAAGCCAAACACTAAAGCATAATATAGTCATGCTTAAATAAATTTTTGGATGTCCGGATGTATTCAGAACGTAAGTTATGCGTAAAAATGCAAACTTGTGCACTTTTTGACACTTTTAGTCCCTGAATGACACAAAAGTTTATTTTAGCACACCGAACCCCTCAAAGCCTATTTCTAAGCTATGTAAAGGATATTTAAGGTGTGTTTAACTTATGGACATGTTCCGGAATGTCCGTTACAGTTCAAATTGGCATACTTTCGCAGTTTGTCAACTTTAGTCCCTGTAAGCGATTTAACTTGATTTTGCCATACCAAAGCCTTCAAAACTTATTTCTAAGTTATGTAAAGGGTGTTTAAGGTATGTTAAGCCTATTTCACTATTCCGGAGTGTTTGTTGCATTAAACTGGTTATATTTACGCATTGGTGCGCGTATAACCTTCCAGAAAGCGATTTAGAGTTTGGAATCGAACAAGAATTGATATGTGCAAACGATACACATATTTTTACAAATCCCAAGTATGAAATACAATATTTCATTTGTTTGGCATTTGTTTGATGGCCGTGGAGGCACAGGTGTTACACTGGTGGTGGCGGTTCGACGACTGGGTGGTGGGCCGGCGGCAGCGCCACCGTGAGCGGCGGAGGTCCCGGTCTCCTCCCGACGAGTTGATGATCTGGTCGTATTTGGAGGTTATGGGTTTAGTTGGTTCAAGACTAGTGGTAGTGGTTCGACGGCTGGGTGGTGGGCCGGCGGCAGCGCCGCCGTGAGCGGCGGAGGTCCCGGTCTCCTCCCGACGAGTTGATGCTCTGGTCAACTTTGGAGGTTAGGGTGAGAGGGGCACTCCCCTCTTAGGGGAGTCCCCTCTCTTACGCACGGCCAATCAGCACGCGCCACGTCAACTCCCCTCACACCCTCAATTTGATGGCGGCACTCCTCTCTTAGCGGACTTGTTTTTTTCTTTTTTTTATTTGTTGTAATTATGCATGTTTATAAATTAAACAAATATTAATAAAAATTAAATAAAATTTAATAAAAGACATTTCATTAAATTAAAAATAAAAATTACATTCAAACTAGAAAAATAAAAAAACAAACTACTCGTCGTCGGAACTCACTTCAAGGTGAGGTAGATCTAAACGTCCGAGATGCTCAACGAGATCGTGTTTTAGTCTCCAATGCGTTTCTTCGTCAATGAGCTCGCTATAAGCGGTATCATCGAAGACGGGTTCGACTGGAGGATCTTGAATGTGTACCGGTGCTATCGCCCTTCCGTCGTCTTTTATAATCATGTTATGTAAAATAATGCACGTATACACGATGGACCTTATCTTTTTCACCGTTTTGGAACGCATTGGACGATTTAGTATTCCCCACTTCGCCTTTAACACACCAAACGCCCGTTCCACATCTTTTCTTGCGGCCTAGTGTTGCCTCTTGAACTTTTTTTCATTCGGGATGTGAGGATATGGAAAAGACTTCACAAACACGGACCAGCTAGGGTAGATCCCATCAGTAAGATAATACCCGCGTTTGTATAAGTGGTCGTTCACTTGAAATGGACAATTTGGCGTCGTTCCGTTTCGTTGAGTAAGAAATAACGGAGATTGTTGGAGCACGTTGATGTCGTTTTGTGAACCCGCCGGGCCACAAAAAGCATGCCAAACCCACAAATCTTGAGACGCCGCCGCCTCTAACATAACTGTCGGGTATTGATGATCGCCTCTCATATATTGTCCACGCAATTCTGTGGGGCACATTCTCCAGACGAAGTGTGTACAATCCAGACTACCCAACATACCAGGTAGGTGATGTCTCTCCTCATGAGCCTGATACAATAGCGCAACGTCGTGGCTCGTTGGTCTACGTAAGAATTCACCGGCATACATTGTACAGACCGTCTCGCGGAAATATTCAAGGCACTCACGAGAGGTCCTTTCAGCCATATTTAAATACTCGTCGTTTTCGTCTGGTGGGTTACCGGTTGCAAGTTGTTTAATCGCAGAAGTAACCTTTTGCAACGCCGTGAAACTTTTCTTCATTCTCCCGTCCAAGCCCTCTCGAAACCACTCGTTATTCGCTTCCACGTCACTAACAATTTTTAGGAACAAAGACTTGGACATACGAAACCTCTGACGAAAAATATCGGCATTAAATTTTGGATTTTCAACAAAATAATCGGCCATGAGTGTTTCGTGGCCTCCCACACGATCTCGACGGACAAAATTTTTGTTTACTAGACGATGCCGTGTCTAGTAGCTCCGCTTGTTGGATGAGATTTTGGAAGAAAATTAAACTACCATCGCTTGACGATGAATCTTCATTGTCGGGAAAGTCGGGCAGGGGAGAAAAAAATGGGAACTTGGAATCCATTTTTTTTAAAGATTGGTTAAAAAAATTAGATGAGTTGAATGGGTGAGAGTTGTTTTGAGTTTGAAAAATAAAAAGATTAAAGAGATAGTATTTATAGGGGTTAGGATTTTTTTTTAATGTATAACGGCTATATAGCCGTTTAAACCTCGATCCCCTCATCGGTGAATACATACCGATCCTGCTCACCGAATTCGGTCCTCGCGTTGATGGCGGTGGTGTTCCCGAGCAGGGACTTGGGTCACCGCATGGGGTCACCGAGAGTGCCCCGTATACCCTTATGGTTTTTAGTTGAAATGATCCTCACCCTATATATATATATAGGGAAAGGTTAACATACAAAAAGGATTATCGTACAAAAATACGCGACACGCTTAACCGTCCGATCATTGCCCTAATCACGCATAAGACACAAAAAAACGCATGGGATCCATTTTTTGGTGGTAATCACGCATGGGGGGTGATAATCACGCATGGGATGTATAATTACGCACGTTATGATGGTAAAAAAAATAATCACGCACGTTGTTTTTGTTTGTCGCGTACGATAATGTATGATAAGCCTTTTTGTACATTATACTTTCTCTCTATATATATATATATATGGGTAAGGTTCATGCGAGAACTACCCTTATTGCGAGAACCAATGTGAACACAAAATAAAATCTAAAAAAATCAAAAAAGCACTCAATTTTTTTTTTAATATTTAAAAAAAAATCGCTATATTTCGTTACCATTAAAAAACAAAAAACAAAAAAAAAATTCGAGTAACAGTTATCCATGCACATGTGCATATGTATCATTACTTCGACAAATTCGGTAATACGTTATCAGGAATAGACAATTGCACTTTAATTTACAATACCATTAGTAATACACTAATTTTTACATTATCAATATTCAAAATGCACATGTGCATCATTAGGTATAACCATGATATAACGTGTTTTGGTACAAAAAGTTTGTGATTTTGAATGGGGAAGTAGGCCCATATACATGTTTTTTGGTTAGTTATATCCAGTGGTTGATGGTTTGGTTATAGTTGTCAATTTATGATGTAATATGTTGATTGGATGGTATAAATGGTGTTTACATACATGTAATAAAGTGAAAATATTGTTAATGGTATTGTATTATGGATGGTAGGAGGTAATGGTATTGTATTATGGATGGTAGGATGTAATGTTAGTGTATTATGGATGGTATGATAGATGAAAGGGAAAGTGTATTCAAAGTAGTGTACCAAAACACCTTATTTCATGTTGATACATATAAATGCACATGTGCATTTCTAATATTGGTAATGTAAAAAGTAGTGTATTACATATGGTAGTGTAAATGAAAGTGCAATTGTCTAATATGTGTAATGAATTACGGAATTTGTCAAAGAAATGACAAAAATGCACATGTGCATGCTTGTGTATTATGGATGGAATAATAGATGAAAGATAAAGTAGTGTACCAAAACACCTTATTTCATGTTGATACATATAGATGCACATGTGCATTTCTAATATTGTTAACGTAAAAAGTAGTGTATTACACGTGGTAGTGTAAATGAAAGTGCAATTGACTATTATTTGTAATGAATTACGGAATTTGATAAAGAAATGATACATATGCACATGTGCATGGATAACTGTTACTCGAATTTTTATTTTTTTTATTAACAAAATATAGCGATTTTTCCAAAAAAAATAGTAAAAAAATAAAAAAAGGGTGTTTTTTAGATTTTTTTAGGAATTACTGTTTGTGTTCACACTGGTTCTCGCAATAAAGGGTGGTTCCTAACGGATCTTTGTCCTATATATATATATATATAATTTATAAAAAAATTTCGGGCCCTATATTGATTTGGGCCCTGATGACAGTCACCTCCTGCACCCCCTGATAGACGGCCCTGTTGTCTATCAAAAAATGTAAACTACTACGCGACCCAACTATACCTTTTAAATTTGGCTTTAAAGATAAGTTGTTTTAGGTAGTAAATTCTTTCTCCATCGTGCCTATACTTTTCAAGAGTTAAGTTCACGTACAAAGTGCCTTATCGTTTTAAAAGCCAAAAAAAAACACAGTGGCATTTTCGTAATTATTTACTCGTAGAGTAATTTTGTAAAATATTCTTGTAGGGTAATTTTGATCTTGTAGAGTAATTTTGTAGAGTAACATAATTACTCTACAAATGATCTGGTATGTTAATTTTTATCCTGTACGGTAATTTTGTAGAATAATTTTGAATTGTATGTTGTTTGATAAACTTGCAGAGTAATTTTGATACACTTGTAGAGTAATTTTAATAATTACCTACAAGATCAAAATTACCCTACAAGAACATTTTACAAAATTACTCTACAAGATCAAAATTACCCTACGAGATCATTTGTAGAGTAATTTTGATAATTACTCTACGAGTAAATAATTACGAAAATGCCACCGCATTTTTTTTTTACATTTTCACCTTATTCCAACGTTTTGTATGATAAGGGTATTTATATTTGATCTTTTGTCATGTTTCCAAATACCCACGAATATATTATTGAAGGGAAAGGAATGGTACCCGTTTTCTTCAAATGAATAACACGAATTACTTTGGACGAAACAACTTCCACCACCACTTCGCTAAAAGAGCTGAATTCAAGCTCCTAATATCCCCGTTTTCTTGAAATGACGGCTTTGTAGCCTGAGACCTACGATAAAGCGAAGATACCAAATGGCCTATAGACAACTAGCGGTATCTATATGCGTATAATGATGGTCCCCCTTTAACGCTTGAGGGCTCTAGATCTATAGTGAACAAAGCTATGGATTTAAGGTTAGGATTAAAAGACTTGGTTTTTTCGAGTCGGGGTCTCACTGGAAGCAGTCTCTCTATTCCTACGGGGTAGAGGAAAGGCTGTCTACATCTTACCCTCTTCAAACCCTACCTTAGCTTTGCTATTAGTGGAATTTACTGAGTATGATGATGATGATTAAAAGACTTGGTTTTGCTATTTAAAAGGGATAGCAACACAACTTTTTGCACGTTTACCTTCTATTTTAATGTAATTTCCATAAAAAAAGTGATTAGATATCGATACATTTAATAACAAAAATCGAAAGTCCTGTACATTAGAAAGTAAGTTTTTAATGTTTAATACATATAATACCATGGTTAATTTTTTTTTTTTTTTTTTTGAAAAATAAACATCATTAAAACATGCCTCCGACCCAAACGGGCAAAAGGTCAAACAAACAACAGAACCCCCGACCCAAACAGACAAAGGGAAAAAATTTACAACATGTACAATGGATATTTACACCAATCCGCCCAGCTAATATAATTACAAAATGATCTTTTTTTATCCAAGCATAACCTCTCGACTTTATCTCCCCTATGATATCTAGCGGACTACAATTTTTCTGATTAAAAACCACATCGCCCCTTTCTTTCCATATGCATCAGCATGCTATCATAGCCATCCCATAAATGATCTTTTCCGCCTTGTTACCACTCTTAATGCACTTTTGTATGTCGAGAATGTCGTTGAACTCAAAAAAGAATAGCGGCGGGATGTTACACCAAACGCTAACAGCCGACCACACTCGAATAGCCCCCGAGCAAGCAGTGAACAAATGCTCCACCGTTTCCTCAAATTCGTCGCAAAAAGGGCACATGATTGTGGTTACATCCACATTCCTTCTTCTTAAATTAATTCTCGTGGGAAGCCTATCCAAGTTGCCTGTCATAATATTACATTTGATAGGCACCCATTTACACCACACAAAATTCGGCGGGCGACAATTACCTCTATCTAAGATCAAAGCCTTTTTTACCGAGTTCACCGAGAAACCATCCTGGCTATCATCAATCCAAAGTCATGCATCCTTATCGTTGGAGAGTCTCAATAAGCTGAGAACCTCGTGACATTCTTTCCATTCCTTTAACTCCTCCTTGGACTCAGGCTATCTAGATCAGTGCCATGTAAAATCTCCATTTCCTTGACCCGTTTCAATTCTTTCAGCGACAACCTTTTATCAAAAACCTCAATAATAGGTGTCCAGTTGTTAATTCTGTTCATATTAGTCCCCACCATAATCCCCAACTAAGTAAGCGGGATAGAGTACGTTTCACACCCAACCACTTTAGCAATATCAGACACTTCCCCACTATCAACACCCAAACCGTATATATTAGATATTTGAAGATTGATTTTTAAACCCGAACATAAATAAAAAAATTCTCAAACATCTAGTGACGTTCTTGAAATTCCCCATATCCCATGTCGCAGCCCCCGACCCCTACCCCGGGAGTGGGAGCCGCGAACAACAGCTGGTGGTATCGGTGTTTATTAATTTGGCAGCGGAAATGAGAACCCAAGATCGTAGTTAGAAAATAAATTTCAGAGTTTCAAAACACCAAATTTTTATAATAAACAAATGGGATAAAAACCCATGTTTCATTCATAATACATTTATAGGGATAAACCATAGTTGCTGAAAACATAAACTTTTATTTAGGTAACTTTTATAGTCACTTTCTTTAAGCCTTCAGTGCTCCATAGCTGGCTTCTAATAGCTTTCACATCAAGTTATGTGAAACGCGTTTTAAAAATATTTATCAGCAAGAAATTTCGGCGAGTGCATCCCAGTTTAATCAAGTAAGCTTTTATAACTTTACAGTATTGAGAGCGATTACAATTTTATATCTACCCAATTACTCATTCAGTATTTGTCATGTTGACAGTTCCATGACTGTGGTCATATTACTATTGGCTAACTATTTGTCCAATAGTAACGTTTGACTAGTAGTGTATACAAAACCTCACATAGCAGCAGAAATTGTAGAATACAAAGACTCAATCACTGAAAGTATAATTGAAAATATTTGAGATTTGTAACACAGTTTGGTAGAAAAAGAGAATGACTCACATTATAGACTTATGTATTTCTACAGCTTCCTGTTGATTTTCCTGATTATTTTCTATTAAAACATACAATGCACACGTGTTAGTAAGATAACCCAAATCATATTAGCCATACAACACGAGACAGAACCCTAACGAACTTAGCCAGGCAGAGCCTCGACATGCGTTACGGGCCCTAGATCAATCGGATAGGGTAATAAAATTAGTGATCGGAGTTAAAATACTTACAACGGAGCAGAGCTTCGTGTTTTAGGGGTATAACATCGAGCTACTTTTAGCTATTATAGGGACAGAGAGAGAAATTTTGAACGATTTGTGAATGCTGCTGAAGAGCTTCATTTATAGGTGAATTCGGGGGTCTCTCGTGCCCTGCGACCCGCCTTAGGGGCCCTCTCGCGCCCCGCGAGACATACCTAGCTACGGCTAGGTTTGACCAATCACTAACCTAGGTTCAACGCGTGTCGTGCTACGTGGCACAAATGTGTGTTCGGCAAGTAAAGCCTGTCGCGCCCCGCGACACTTCCGAGGGATCCTGTCGCGGCCCGCGAGCTAACCAAAATAAATATTTTATTTGTTTTTAATTAAAACTAAGAGGCTGTTTGGCAACATCTGAATGGTTAAGTGCTGAACCAGTAAGAGGTCTGAACCATTAAGTGCTGAACCAGTAAGAGGTCTGAACCATTAAGAGCCTGTATAATGATTAACCGTTCAGAGGCAAATGTCTGACCAATTCAGATTAGAGGTCTTAACCATTCAGACTCTGTATAAATCTTAACCATTCAAAGGCAAATGTCTGAACCATTCAGACATCTGCTTGTGAAACAGTCTGAACCATTAAGTGCAGAACCAGTAAGAGGTCTGAACCATTAAGAGCCTCATTAAGAGGTAAACAAACAGCCCTTAAGGTTATACGGGTTCGTTTACAGGCATACGGGTTAACTTAGGGTGTTTTCGAGGGTTGTTATATCTCAGTCCCCCAACACAAGAGCATCATCAGCATAAAAAGATGAGAAATAACCGGACCGTTATTGGGAGTTTGAATTCCTTTGAAAAGCCATTCATTCCTCGTTTTGCACAAATGCTAGAGAGGGCTTCCATGACCAGAAGGAATAGAAACGGGGATAGAGGGTCTCCCTGTCTGGCCCCTTTGATACATTTAAATTCAAAGGTAGGGGACCCGTTCACAAGAACCGAGGATCTAGCCGAAACTAGGATCCATTCGACCCATTTACACCATAAATCAGGAAAATCCATTTGCCCCCATGATGTTCAGAAGACAACTCTAGCTAAAGTTATTGAGGTTAAAAAAAGAGATCATGAGATTCTTCACAAGGGTTTTTGAGGAAAAAATTAAAGATAGATCCAAACTCATATGCCAGAATGTTAGGTGTCTATCGGAGGTAGACGCGGCGTCTTTGACGGTTCCTTTTAGCAAAGAAGATATCAAAAGTGCGGTGTTCGAATGTGGCTCTGACAAAGCCCCTGGACCGGACGGTTTTAACTTCAAATTTATCAAAAGGTATTGGAATTTATTTGAAAATGATTTCTATAACTTGTTGGTTTCTTTTTAAAGTAAAGGAACTATCGCGGTGGGGTGTAGCTCTTCCTTCATAACTCTTATATTAGAAAAACAAGGATTCGATGGGACTGAGAGAGTACAGACCTATCAATCTGATCAGGGTGATAAGCAAAACTAGGGTGGGAGTTGGCTACAAAGTCTAGTTTTCCTACAAAGTGTAGGAAGTGTTCTAAGAGTGACATGCGTCATCTAGGGATTTTGTACTAAAGGGCATAAAGGTAATTTAATAAATAATTTTATTTATGAAAAATATATCTATTAAACAATAAAAGACTATTTTTATGGAAACTATATATCTCTTAGCTATTCAAAATCGGCAGTTACATCCTTCATATCCACGATTGATTCTGAAATAAAACAAATTATGTATTTCTTGACGTTGTGTTTTATTAGTTTTCTGATTTCTTCACACTGTGTTATACCAGTTTTCACAACTAAACACACTCGTCACACATTACGAAACATAAAACACTCCATTATTTCTTGACATTGTGTTTTATCAGTTTCTAGTTTCTTCACATTGTGTTATATCGGTTCTCACAATTAAACACACACCCACACATAAAACACACTAATGTGTGAAGAGAAGAAGTATGTGATATCATCACAAAAGATTTATATCATCGCTCATATACAAGAGACTCTAATCAAAAGAATTGAATTAAAACATTATTTAAATAAAATCATCTATTTCCATAGATTTAAGATTATAAAAAAAAGTAAATTATTAAAAGATAGCATCGATGGTTCTGTCTACATTCAAATTCAAATAAAACACAAAATATCAACATTAAATAGAAGTGATATAGAATTTTGATGACAATCAAAATAATAATAAAGTTAACTCCTCTTGAATTCTACTGACTTTCATGACGAACAAGGTGAAGAGTAAGAGAGAGAAAGAGAGAGATGGAAGTTTCTAATATGGAATGATAGTTATTTGCTCCTTTTAGAACACGTCAAATGTCTTTTTTACCCTCTATCAATTAAATAAGTCCTTATTTAAAACATAAATATTACCAAAATGCCACCAAGATGATCTCAACCATTAAAAACACTTATTCAATGGTCTAAAACACTTCCTACACTTTGTAGAAAAAAAAACACTTTGTACAGGAACCTCACCCAGCAAAACTATATCTAAGATTCTGGCGAATCGGTTCATAATGGTTATAGGGACCATCATATCGGAGAATCAAACGACGTTTCTTAAAAGGAGGTACATTCTGGACAGTCTGTTAATGCTAAATAAACTCATGGCTTGGATTAAAAAATATAATAAAAAGGTTTTTCTTCTAAAAATCGATTTTGAAAACGCTTATAATACCATGGTTAAATACATTTATGAAGCTGTCCTTTATAATTACTGCTACTTATAATATTAAATTTAACCCTTTTATTTAAAACAAATGACTTTAAATGTATAATAATACAAGCTTAGTAATGATAAAGCAGGTTCAAAATACTAGTATGTTTGATAACTTTGACTAATAGTTAATCAGAAAAAAATAATATCACTTTAATAAAGATAAAAATTTAGTTTAAATAGCCTAAATACCAATTGTTTATGTGAAAGAGTAAAGATATAAAGCCTGGAAGGGAAACTATTGTCTATGAATATCAAAAGAACTTGTTGTCTATCAATGAACTTACAGCGACCAATACAAACACAACCGTCACAAAAGAACACTCCAAAATGTCATTACAACAGAAAAACTTTAAACATAACCTGTTTGAATGATGTGTATACTTTTGAAAATGATCATTTGGTGTAAAGGACATCTTCCCATGGGTGCCTGTATAGCGGCTGCTTCAACCTCTTTTGGTCGAACGTATGCCTGCATATTTCAAAACAGCCGATTCATCAGTCAAATGCTACATCAATAATAATTTGTGACGGGTACATCTTTCAGTAACAGCTGTACACAGGTTCAATGTACAGCCACAAGTTCTGAATGTTAAGAAGTGATCATGTTCATGTGCTACACAAATAATCAGTTGTGACAAAAGTACAACAAATGATAGTGTCTGTTGAATGTTTTGCAAAATTTGATTTTATAAGTAAGGCTAATACCGTAAAAATCAATATACTTTATTTTTTCTAGAGATCCCTAAACCTAATTTTGGTTTATTAATGTCCCTCAACAAGTAAAAAATACACAAAAAATCACTAAACTATTTTTGTAAATTAAAGTCTCTAAAAGTGTTAAAAATGCACGTAATTTTGATAATTTTTTTAAGTAATGACAAGTTGCCGCTTTAATTGGTCAAAAAAAGAAGGCATAAATTTTCTTTTACAATAGTGTTTAATGTCACTTTTATCATATTTTTGACCAATTTAAGAGTAACAAAGTCATTTGTTTATAAAAATTCGCAAATACGTGCATTTTAGACAAATTTAAAAACTTTAATATACAAAATTTAGTTTAGTGACTGTTACATGTATTTTTTGTGACTTATAAATGCAATAATCAGACAATCATTTTCGCACTGCCAAACACAACGAATATGTAAATATGAACAAAACTCACCCGATGAGACCGATGGAACGGGCCAAAACAAAAAGCCCGTTAAGGTAACCAATGGAAACAATCTCATCAATTTCCTGTTTGGAGAACATTCCACTACCCGCGAGAAGATCCAAAAACAGGGTAGCAATGGCACCATCAACGTTCATCACTAAATTGTTTGCCTTTGAGAGAGTGTAAGTTTCAACTTCAACCGCGTATTCCATGTACTTCGTTGACGGGAAATGCGTGCGAGCAAATAGTTGTAGTAGCTCAACTCTCTTATCTCTATTGTCACCTCTCTTTATCCTTTGAACCAAAACAAAATATATTTTAATTTGGTTCCGAGTAAATTTATTTTTAAAATTGGAGCCTTGGAGGTAAAAAGTAAAAACGGACAAACCTGTGCCCGATTCCTGGTACACGAATACCTTTCTTTTTCATGCCTTCAACAAACTCGTATGGCGTAAGTTTCTGCCAATTAAATTTGGTTAGAAAAAAGAAAATGCAAAGATTTAGTCATATGAACTCTTAACTGAAACTACTTAAGAATTAATTTTCTGAACTTACTCTGTCATATGCATCCTTGAAGTATCGAGCGGCGTCGTCAATGGCACCACCAAAACGCGGACCGATTGTTAGTAAACCTGTTTCAAAAATAAATTACTCAAATATTTTTTTAGTAATATTAAATCACACAAGCAATTAAACAACCTATTGATTATTTTCTTTGTAGCTGATAAAATTTGATTGCTTTTGCTCAATATGAACTTACCAGAAACAAGACTTGATACGAGATCTTTTCCCGCTCTTGCAGTTACAATTGTGTTGTGAGCACCAGACACACACGGACC